>CAXKVY010011114.1:0-20699 GCA_964058915.1 Tetropium fuscum | reverse complement strand
TGACCCAAGAAACACAGAGGGTGAGAACATCAAAACTATAGCAAGTCTTCCATTGCAAAAATCCATTTTTACCTCATATGCCTCGCCTAATATTCCACCAACATTTGGCTGATGAATCAACATTCATTCGGCTGATGATTTAGTTGCAAATGTTTATTGTTTAGCATTTTTATATTTAACCTGGCAAAATACTTACCCAACAAGACGAGGACATTCAATATGCAAAAATAGCATTTAAAGAGTATGTTAATAATATGAAATAAAAATATACCATAATCTTTTTTGCTACAATCAAAGTAAACTATGATAACAATGATAAAGATTATAGTGTTGTGATTTACAACTAAGGTGATGAATGGGACTGATATACACCATATTTAAATTAACAATCGCAACGTCGCTACTGTGCTGAAGTTGTAAATATTTTGTACTGCTAGAGGATATTATAATATCCACTTGTGTGGTTCAAGTTTATCAGTACCATATTTCGTCGAGCCGAAACACTAATTGGTTGCGAGGAGTTTTAAAATAGATTCATCTTTACTTTTGGCAGAAACTACTAACAACGTAACAGTGCATACGGCCATCATAGGTATCTATTATGGTTGATACCAACATGCAAAATAATAATAGTGTAAGATTTTGCAATATTGTGTCTATTAAAAAAATGTGTTTCAGTTAAGTGGTTCCACAGGTGTGTAAAATGAACAAGTTAACTGATATTCACAATTACTTTCGAAATAAAATTGTGTTAAACGACGTAGTTGGTGACACAAATAAAAAAGGAAGTGAAAATGGTAAGTAGTGAATAAATAACGTTCTGTCTTTTAGGATAGGCGAACTATTTTGTCTGTATATGCGTTTACAAAGCCGGTAGGTAGCGAGGTATGTTTTCTCAGATCTTCATTTAATATGTTGTTCCTTTAACAGAGTAATATTAATACAAAAAAGGTAAAAATCCGTACTTATATTATGGGATAGGTAAATAATACCTAATATATAGTAGGTAAAAAATTAGGTAAATAATACTTAAGGTAATACTTAGGTAAATAATACGTAATGCGTAAGGTAATACTTAGGTAAACAATACCTAATAGATCGACTATTAAATAAAAAACAACGACAATAATTTATGATGCCGACTGTTAGTCTAAGCATTCTGTCACGGCCTAATGTTAAATTAGCAGAAATTCCTACCTGGATTAAAAAAATATGCTCGTATAGGAAACTAAACCTTAAAAAACTTAACCTAAAAAATTCGCAAAGTTGAAAAATACGATTTTTTGTAAATAATTAAAAAATTATAGCTCCTATCGAGAAAAGTTAAATGAGGGCGTTATAGATATTAAAAAAATATATCAAAATGCTTCTATAACAATTTTCTATATTTTTCGGGTTCTCTAGAACTTAGAACTAGAACCTAACTATAACGTTCCCATACTTTTTGCTTGGGACAAGTATAGCTAATAGCAAGTACTCCAGTCAATAGAGACTAAAAAAATGGACCTGGAAAAAATTTGAGGATTTAGTTTTATAGGCTAACTTGCTTCCCACCAAAAAATCTCACCGGAAATAGAGGTATTTCCAGTGAAAATAATGGCGCCAAAAATGATTTTTTTTCAAGTTAAATAAATTTTTGTTAATTTTTATAGGAAAATGGCTTGAAATATACAAAAAAATAGACAAAAAAAAGGTTTCTAAATGCTTTTTTGACAGATCAAACTTAGAGGCGCTCTGGGACGCAACGCGACAGGTAGAGCAGTCATGGAAGGTTTTCCGCTGCGAATTCTTTGTACCTCGACCGATTGACGTAAAATTTAGTGATTGAAAATTTACTGTTTGTTTTTATCGTGAGGGTGGATGCCACCCCTTCTCGGGGGTAGAAATTTTGCACTAAAAATAACCCCGGAAATGGATAGAAGGATAAATTCTATGTAAAAAATATTCTATAAAGTTTTTTCGATATATCGATATTTTTTTAGTTATTCGCGATTGAAAACGTGAAAAAGGCATGTTTCTGGGCGGTTTTTCGCGAATGCCTCGAAAACTTCGCCTTCTCCCCAAAAAGTTGTAAAGACCAAAAATGAAGCTTATGAGAAACCAAAGAGTTGTGTTTTTTATGAATACGTTAGGTCCAAAATAAAGGGAGTTATGGCTCGTTGAAGAAGACTTTTTTTTGCAACAACTTTGTTCGAAGTATGCAACGTTAAATAACGGAAAACCGATGTATTTTTCGAGAAAATCTTATAGAACATTTTTTGTAGTACTTGGAAAGACCTTTGAAATGAGCACTGTTGCTTTAATATTGCGTTATAACTAAGCGAGATACGATGCAAAAACGGTGGGCCGCTCACATTTTTGAGAAAAAAATTAACGTTAAAACCCCCTACATTCCCACCAGAATGGATATTGACCGGTATCCCTTTACAAATTACTTTATTTCAGTATTACTCAAGTAATCCAAAAGTTTAGCAGGGTTAGAATATGTATTTTTATTTTTTACATTTTTTCTATATTTTATAGAAAAAGGGGTAGTTTTTACCCCTTAAAAGCAAAAAACACAATTCGGGAATATGTCACTTTTGAAGTTAAGTGTAAGATGACCTTAATTCCAAATTTTCATGAAAATCGATGAAGATTCAGAGAATTCTTGTAAAATACCGTAAAGTGGGGTGAAATTGATAATTTTTTTCATAATTTATGGATTTTAGCCATTAATAATAGCTTTTGGTCCGTAAAAAAAATTTACATAAAAATCAGCACCCCCCTGCGTACAACTTTGGTATATAAAGTACATATTTCTTTCACATTTTACTTTAAAAAAATTCAACAGTCATACTTAAAATGGGGTCACTTTGATACCCTTAAGATAAAGCAATGGATAGTTTTGATAAACCAAAGCCAATTAATTTCTTCTTCTGCTTGCTTTCACCTCTAATAGGAACATTATTATATCGTTTTTCTTTGAGATATTAACTTAAGTATCTTTAAAACTGGCTTCAAATTCGTTGTTATTTAACACCCTCTCTGGGGTGAACAGATATATTCCTGTAGCTTCAAAACAACTAATAAGGTTTCTTTTTGTACCATCCTTCAAGCCGTTCTTTTCAATGTCATTTATCCGCTTAATAGTATCGTTTAGATTTAGGGAATTTTCTTTCTTTATTGACGTTGCTTTAGAGTTAGCCATTTTCCACTGCAATAACATAGACCTCCAGGCAGTGGTCTAAAAAATGACACATCTAGTGGCTGCGTTATATGTTGTGAGGTTGGCGTCAAACATATAAATGAGGTTATGTTTACACTATACAGAATATTTACATCAAACGTTAACCACAGAGAGTTTAAAAATGAACTTTATAAAAAGCAAATTTAACGGAGTACGAAATGACAATAATTTTGATGTTAATGTGGAACTTATTTGAAAAATATTATAAGAAAATCTTACCTTGTTCAAGCACATCACGCGGGAAATAGCGACCCAAAAAACATAAATCCTCCTAAATTTTTCCAGGTAATATTCTCTATTGACTGGAGTAAAGCTAAAAAAAACCTTTTCTGAAAAATTTAAAAATATTGACAACATCCAGATATATCGATTTTTCGAGATAAAGATGCCCTCCTAAATTCGTTATATCTTCTCAGGGGTTTATGCTTGAGGATCGAGTAAGCGCTCATATTGTTCGTGAAGAGTTGCGCTATCATCCTGTAGAACAGTTGTATATATTTTTTATTCCAGGTGTCAGAAAATGAATTTGAAAACATTGCATTTTTTTACATATTTTTTTATATAACTCAATTTATATTTGGTGGAAATGGCAGCTACGGGAATTAATTATTGGGATTTTTCATGGATTGAAAAGAAAAATATAACTTCACACGACCGTTAGGAGCCGATAATTTTTTTTTTACAAAAAGACTGGAAGTTGCAGGAAACATTGTAGACCCCTGAGTTTCACAACCGTTAATATCCATATTTTCGACAAAAAATTACCACGAATAAGATTCATTGATTTTTAGTATCAAATTGAATAATAAAGTGAAGCGTGCGGAGCAGCACGAGCGGACAGCGGAGTGGGGGAAGAGCGCTCGCGGTAGAAACTAATTTCGTGCATTCAAAATGACTTGCGCTTGGAAAATCTTCAGTATCTCGGCTTCCAGAACACCTACAAAAATCATATTGTACTTAATCTTTAGCATTTGCAAATACAAAAATGGTTACGTAACGACTACATATTACATACACTGTATTAATACATATTAATACATACACTGAGGAACCCTTAATACCTGAAGAAATTATAAAAAGAAATATAATGCAGCTGTGCCAGGTCCTTGCAAAACAAAAGTATGGGTGTAAAAACATTCACATAAATCCACGAGTGTTTGTAAACATTGTGAGTCAGCTCATTGTAAAAACTTTGAAACTATTACAAACATTCAAGAGAATGATGAAAATTCCTTCAATTTTGACTTTATTCCTCACAAAAATGTGGATGAAGAAGAAGAAGATAGTAAATTACAAGATTATACAACGAAGAGAAGGAGAATGTGTTATGTATATTTAAAGAGTTTTAATTATAAACAATTATCTATGTATTATGTATAAAATCATTATTATAAAATTTTTATAATAATGATTTTGTACATAGAGATACAAGATAATTTTTTTTTATAAAAAATTATCTCGACTCCTAATGGTCGTATGAAGTTATTTTTTTTAAATTCGTGAAAAAAATGCTAGTAATTGATTCCCGTACTACAAATCAGGTTAACCGGATTATATAATAAGGAAGATACACTTACCAGTCCTATATCTGGACATACCCTAAGTTCTTTCACCTTCACTGAGGATCTTCAGAGTGGTGTACGACCTGTTTTATATATATATATATATATATATATATATATATATATATATATATATATATATATATATATATATATATATATATATAATATATATATATATATATATATATATATATATATATATATATATATATATATATATATACTTGTACAACTTCTAAGTGGTTCGTTTCCATGTGTATAGTAGTTCGTTTCCGTATGTATGTCCAGATATAGCACTGGTAAGTGTATCTTCCTAATTATTCATCTGTTTGCTTATTTCTCTATGTAATGAATTGCTAACAAATATGAATAGCTTAGAATTTCAAAGCTAATATATATATATATATATATATATATATATATATATATATATATATATATATATATATATATATATATATATATATATATATATATATATATATATATATATATATATATATATATATATATATATATATATATATATATATATATATATATATATATATATATATATATATATATATATATATATATATATATATATATATATATATATATATATATATATATATATATATATATATATATATATATATTAGCTTTGAAATTCTAAGCTATTCATATTTGTTAGCAATTCATTACATAGAGAAATAAGCAAACAGATGAATAATTAGGAAGATACACTTACCAGTGCTATATCTGGACATACATACGGAAACGAACTACTATACACATGGAAACGAACCACTTAGAAGTTGTACAAGTATATATATATATATATATATATATATATATATATATATATATATATATATATATATATATATATATATATATATATATATATATATATATATATATATATATATATATATATATATATATATATATATATATATATATATATATTTATATATATATATATATATATATATATATATATATATATATATATATATATATATATATATATATATATATATATATAAAACAGGTCGTACACCACTCTGAAGATCCTCAGTGAAGGTGAAAGAACTTAGGGTATGTCCAGATATAGGACTGGTAAGTGTATCTTCCTTATTATATAATCCGGTTAACCTGATTTGTAGTACGGGAATCAATTACTAGCATTTTTTTCACGAATTTAAAAAAAATAACTTCATACGACCATTAGGAGTCGAGATAATTTTTTATAAAAAAAAATTATCTTGTATCTCTATGTACAAAATCATTATTATAAAAATTTTATAATAATGATTTTATATATAATACATAGATAATTGTTTATAATTAAAACTCTTTAAATATACATAACACATTCTCCTTCTATCGTTGTATAATCTAGTAATTTACTATCTTCTTCTTCTTCATCCACATTTTTGTGAGGAATAAAGTCAAAATTGAAGGAATTTTCATCATTCTCTTGAATGTTTGTAATAGTTTCAAAGTTTTTACAATGAGCTGACTCACAATGTTTACAAACACTCGTGGATTTATGTGAATGTTTTTACACCCATACTTTTGTTTTGCAAGGACCTGGCACAGCTGCATTATATTTCTTTTTATAATTTCTTCAGGTATTAAGGGTTCCTCAGTGTATGTATTAATATGTATTAATACAGTGTATGTAATATGTAGTCGTTACGTAACCATTTTTGTATTTGCAAATGCTAAAGATTAAGTACAATATGATTTTTGTAGGTGTTCTGGAAGCCGAGATACTGAAGATTTTCCAAGCGCAAGTCATTTTGAATGCACGAAATTAGTTTCTACCGCGAGCGCTCTTCCCCCACTCCGCTGTCCGCTCGTGCTGCTCCGCACGCTTCACTTTATTATTCAATTTGATACTAAAAATCAATGAATCTTATCGTGGTAATTTTTTGTCGAAAATATGGATATTAACGGTTGTGAAACTCAGGGGTCTACAATGTTTCCTGCAACTTCCAGTCTTTTTGTAAAAAAAAAATTATCGGCTCCTAACGGTCGTGTGAAGTTATATTTTTCTTTTCAATCCATGAAAAATGCCAATAATTAATTCCCGTAGCTGCCATTTCCACCAAATATAAATTGAGTTATATAAAAAAATATGTAAAAAAATGCAATGTTTTCAAATTCATTTTCTGACACCTGGAATAAAAAATATATACAACTGTTCTACAGGATGATAGCGCAACTCTTCACGAACAATATGAGCGCTTACTCGATCCTCAAGCATAAACCCCTGAGAAGATATAACGAATTTAGGAGGGCATCTTTATCTCGAAAAATCGATATATCTGGATGTTGTCAATATTTTTAAATTTTTCAGAAAAGGTTTTTTTTAGCTTTACTCCAGTCAATAGGGAATATTACCTGGAAAAATTTAGGAGGATTTATGTTTTTTGGGTCGCTATTTCCCGCGTGATGTGCTTGAACAAGGTAAGATTTTCTTATAATATTTTTCAAATAAGTTAACATCAAAATTATTGTCATTTCGTACTCCGTTAAATTTGCTTTTTATAAAGTTCATTTTTAAACTCTCTGTGGTTAACGTTTGATGTAAATATTCTGTATAGTGTAAACATAACCTCATTTATATGTTTGACGCCAACCTCACAACATATAACGCAGCCACTAGAAGTGTCATTTTTTAGACCACTGCCTGGAGGTCTATGTTATTGCAGTGGAAAATGGCTAACTCTAAAGCAACGTCAATAAAGAAAGAAAATTCCCTAAATCTAAACGATACTATTAAGCGGATAAATGACATTGAAAAGAACGGCTTGAAGGATGGTACAAAAAGAAACCTTATTAGTTGTTTTGAAGCTACAGGAATATATCTGTTCACCCCAGAGAGGGTGTTAAATAACAACGAATTTGAAGCCAGTTTTAATGATACTTAAGTTAATATCTCAAAGAAAAACGATATAATAATGTTCCTATTAGAGGTGAAAGCAAGCAGAAGAAGAAATTAATGGGCTTTGGTTTATCAAAACTATCCATTGCTTTATCTTAAGGGTATCAAAGTGACCCCATTTTAAGTATGACTGTTGAATTTTTTTAAAGTAAAATGTGAAAGAAATATGTACTTTATATACCAAAGTTGTACGCAGGGGGGTGCTGATTTTTATGTAAATTTTTTTTACGGACCAAAAGCTATTATTAATGGCTAAAATCCATAAATTATGAAAAAAATTATCAATTTCACCCCACTTTACGGTATTTTACAAGAATTCTCTGAATCTTCATCGATTTTCATGAAAATTTGGAATTAAGGTCATCTTACACTTAACTTCAAAAGTGACATATTCCCGAATTGTGTTTTTTGCTTTTAAGGGGTAAAAACTACCCCTTTTTCTATAAAATATAGAAAAAATGTAAAAAATAAAAATACATATTCTAACCCTGCTAAACTTTTGGATTACGTGAGTAATACTGAAATAAAGTAATTTGTAAAGGGATACCGGTCAATATCCATTCTGGTGGGAATGTAGGGGGTTTTAACGTTAATTTTTTTCTCAAAAATGTGAGCGGCCCACCGTTTTTGCATCGTATCTCGCTTAGTTATAGCGCAATATTAAAGCAACAGTGCTCATTTCAAAGGTCTTTCGTTTCGTTTTTTATATATATATATATATATATATATATATATATATATATATATATATATATATATATATATATATATATATATATATATATATATATATATATATAGTTTTGAGTTGAGTGTCTATTTTAATTTTTTTTCATTTTGTCTTAATTTTCTAAACTTATATTATAAAGTTATATATATATATAATAAAGTTATAAATTACGTATAATGTTAAATCGGCATAATATTTTACATTATCATGCAAAAAGTCGATCAACTATAAACAGCGCACTTTATTTTTAGATATTTAGGTTAAAAGTTCAATGTCAAGCCAAACATTATACTTATAATTATGGTTTTGTCACTATCTTTAAAACTGCTCATCTAGCTGCAATATAAAAAAATTCTGATCGAAATTAATATACTTCTGCTTAATTCTTAATAGTCATCCTTGGGGATGACATGCCAAAACCTTCGCTTGCTTAAATTGCTTGATTTGTTTATCTATCGCTGGGAATTATATTAATCTTAATAATTTGTAAGGTTAAATAACTATACATATTGATTTAGTTATGTGAATCGTCAAATATCATTGATGATTGTACTATTATTAGGATGATTGAAAACAATAATAGGATATGATAATATTTGACTGAATAGATATCATGTATCCGTTAAATTTAATAAAAATTATTTTAGCCACTGATATATAAGGCAAACAACTACCTTACCGGCAATACTCAATATATCCTCTAAAAAAACAGATAATTCAAGTACTTCTTATAGTCAGGTAAAACGGGGTAAGGGTCGTTTGACCCTGAAAAAATTGTAACAAAAGCAAATCCACTGTAAACTGACCCAGCACACTGATACTTAACACATATCCAAAATCCGACAAAATCAATCCTCAGGAACATTGTGGTACTTAGCTACTTCGAATATGGCCGCCTGACTCAGATTATAAAATGTATTCCGTTATAAACCAGGCTTGTGATACATCTATTTATCATGATTTTAAATATTGTGTTTCTAAATAACTTTTTCTATATTGCAGGTAACAGTTTACACAGTTTAGAAATATTTTAAGTTTACAGTTTAGAAATATAGTTACTGGAGTTACCTTTGATGTCGATAAGGTTAATGTTCATGATGCACTTAAAATTGGCAGTGGAATTGTTGGTAAACCTCCTGGAAACTATGTATTTTCATACACCTGTAAAAGATCTGATAAAGTGAAAACACTAGCTTCAATTGCAAGAGTGAAAATTAATGACACTGACGATTGAAGCATTGACCCAGTACTTTTGTTTCAACGTCTAATTGTTGTTGCAAGCAATGGTGATGTGAACCTTCAAGACACATTGCAATATGAACTTTGTGCATATCCATCAATTATGAGAATGGGCGAAAAGTCAAAACTTGCACATTGCATCAACAAACATGTTAAGAACATGACTGATGAATCGCAGAGGCAGCAGGTGCCAACTCAGTATGTCTTAGATGGAGGGTCATTGCTTCATCGAATGCCTTGGAATTATTGTTATTATTGAATCCATCGCATCTTTAAAGAAAAGGTCGTGTCATCCAAGTGCTTCGTTAAACCAGAGACGCTGCCACCTACTGCATCAGTAGTGAAGTACCATTCATTCCGATGCTACTACCAAATATTGGAGTGGATGGGAAAGCAAGAAATTGTTAATGCATGCTCTTGGGGATGGTTTATGCGGAACAATAAGTATTTCCCAAAATTAAGTGATTTACCTCCAGCTCCATAGTCTCTCTTAACTACTATTCGCTGCAAGTGTACAAAGGAATGCGGAACAATACGATGTAGCTGCAGAAAAAAATGGTCTAACTTGTACAGATGCTTGTGGGCAGTGCCAGGAATCTGGCTGTGTTAACTTCGTACACGAACAATATGAGGTTGCTTCAGAAGACCCCGATATTGATGAATGAGTGTTCATATTTCAAACTTTACTTGTATCACATTTCTTTGATGTTAATTTACTTCATATCCTCTCCCCCTGTCATTTTGTCATAAGTCCTGTGTAATATTTGGAAAATAAAAATAAAATTTTAACTATCACAGGAGATTTGTTATTACCATGGAAAAATAGCCTAGAAACATGTGTCACGCTCACTTGTCGGAATGATTAACAAAATGTCACATTTTGACCTATTTCGGCAGCCAGTCTGAAAATTTTGCATTTTTAAGTAATTTCCCGTAGAAGGATTTTAGCGGATTTTGGATATATACTGTAACACATATTGTTGAGACTAACTACGAAGGATTTGCTTTTGTTGCAATTTTTTCAAGGTTAGTTCCCTTTTTTTCATAGGTTTACCTGACTATTACGTATCACTGTATTTTTAATCCAATAGAACTTATGTGGTCACAATTAAAAATGAGAGTTCGTAGAAAAAATTTGTTTCTAAAATTCAATAAAAACGTGGAACTTATTAAAGAATGAATTTTTAAATATTTTAAAAGAAGACTGGTCGTAGTCCATTTTCAAAGTAAGTAAATATGAAGAAGCATACAGAAAACAAGGACAAATTCTGCTCAATGGTAGTGAAAGATTTATTATCAGTCTGGCAGATGAATCTGATGATATACATATGTTTTTTCAGATGAAAGTTTCAATTGAGGGCACTACCTATATAAACTAATAAATGTTGTATGTACGTAATGTTTATTACATTAAAATAAAACTCATATTTTATTAATTGTTAAGATTTCTCAAACAACTCATGAGACAAATGAATAAAGTATTTTTTAAATTATGTTAAAAAATTATTTTGCTAAAGGAGAAAACAAAGAGAGTCCCTTTGATGCTGACCCTGGCTGATATTTGGAATTGGTAATGCCTGTATATTTTTATACGAATATGAAGACTTATTTCTGGCGGATACTATAGTAATACACAGTAATACAGTATAATAGTATTTACTGGTATAATGAGGGAGAAACGATAAATCATTAAATAGATGTTTACTGCATTCTATATGCGATGCAGTAAATCCAAAAATAGTGTAGTTGCATCCAGAATAATGCTGCAGTTCCATTGCTTCCCTGTGCGCATGAACACCCCCGGAGCTCGGTCCAATCGATTGCAACTTTGATAGTAACCTGCAATTGTTTGACTTTGCTGCATGTATATTGTATATGCTGTCTGATATTCAAAATTCTAAACTAATAAATAGTGGTTGTGACTTAATAACCATCCCTAGAGTAAGGGATGGATTTAGAAACCCTTGATTTTTATATTGATATTGCACACTTTAATAATGCCCGGAAAAATGAAGATCTACTCATTTTCAAAATTAGAAGCAGTTGTTGTACAAGGTAGGCGAAATAATATAAGTAACTCATTAATCAATAAGAAATACATACCCGCTAGGAACTAGGCTTATTTTATATTCACGACTGATGAGACTAATTTGCTTCCTATTTTTTCTCAATATAATCATTATCAATTATGATTGTCACATCATTGGAAATGTCTAATATAAAACGAAAGATTCTTTAAAATTAGGATGTTACAGTATTTTTAAATGCCGAATTATAATATTTTACTAGCCGTGACCTACTGAGAATAATGTTGGCATAAAAGTGCATCAGATGAATAAAATCGATGAATGCATTGCATGCTAGATATCCTTACCCTCCTGGTTAAACAAATGGTATAATAGAAGAAAAAAGTATAACCAAATAATATTTTCAGGGTCGGTTGTTTATTGGGGTGGTAGTCAAGATCTAAAAAAGTCCTACCGGCCAGGGGTGTGCTTCACTCCATTATCACCCCCAATCGTGACATGGTGCTGGTTTTTTCCAATATTTCTTAAACGCGTCATTCTACGACAAATTAGTGTAATACAAAAAAGTGTAAGAAAATTTCCAGTACAAAATATTCAATAGAAAATGTCCAATGAGTTGTAGAAGAATTTTTATCAGCTGTCGAGTTATTAACGGGTAAAGTAAAAGGGTACACTTATTATTTTAATATAGTGACTTCAAAAAAAGGAGGTTGTTCTCAATTCGGTTGTATTTTTTTTATATTAGCTACCCGAGAACTCCTTTATATTCACAGTGTTCGTGTTCAGCGACCCCAAAAACCTCCGAGTGGTAGAACTGGACTCATTTCCATCAATATTTACCGGGTTGTAATTTTTTTATTTATTGTCTCTTCGAGATGCATGTTTTTTTATTCATTAATGCATTATTTCAAACTGGATTGATCAATTTAGTTCACAGTTTGTAGACGCTCTCACGAATCGAACGCACAAAACCGCATTAAGATCCATCTTATTGCTCAAAAAGTCGATAACTAAGCAGTTTTTAGTGGTTTAGTTCCTCGACTACTGATGAACTGAATAATTCAAGTAATAAGGAATATAAGGATAAGTATTTACTATGGCCTATGGAATTGACGATGGTTATCAACCTTCCAAAAACATATTTCTGTATTTCGCCATGTAACAATTAACTTTAACTTCGTAAAATAGTTTAAAATGCATCTAGTATATCTATATCACAAAGAGCCAAATTTATTCCCATATTTAAAAATTCGTCATTTATAAATCAATTTTAATCATCATAAAAGTCAATTTTAATCATCAGTCCAGTCATTAGGGATACTTTGATGACAACATACAGACAGAAGAAATTGAGTTGAGTTGAAGAATTGAAATTTACGATTTATTTAATTGATAGTTTATACTTGATTGTATCATCAATACCTAGCATTCTCACTGTGACATTAATTATTAGGCTTCCAACTGGTGCAGAAACGTTTAAAAAATATTAAAAAATGGCGTCACAATTGCAAGTTAAACATAAAAAAGTTAATTGAAAAAACGTGAAAATAATGTTTTATTCTATTTTGGAATTACGAATTTAATAGGCCCTCCGGATTTGCATCCGCAAGATCATTCCCCACATTGAAATTTTTTTAAAGTATATCTTCAAGTACATAGTTTAGAAGCGTCTTTTCGACCGTCTGTACCCTGACTAGCTGGATCAGCGCTTTCGCAATAGTTTCTCGCCCGATTGTACCGGACCGCTGTTTTTGCACGAGATTTGCCTCGCTCAGAACTTTACTGTTTTTATCGATGTAGAGTTCACTGCCAGGTGCTTCATCCCGTTAAGAGATATTGCAAAACAAACAGCGCCGTGTCACTATTGGGGGTGAAAATGGGGTGAAACATACCAACTCTTTAGATATTTAATGTTACTCCCAGTCAGTAATAATGTTTACTCACAATCGGTTAGTAATTTATGGATTTCTAACCTTTGAAGTAATCGGGAAGCGACTTATTACTTACTTTACTTTCCCAGCTAGCCGGGAAAGTACTTTCCCGGCTAGCATCTGTCACTTTTCTTACCTGGAAATGTCAATGTCATTTTTGATTAAAAGATGGTTTAGAAAGAATAGAATCCACTCAACATTTATTTAATTCAGAAACAACAACATCAATAACAAAAAGAAAACTATTTGGAATTATAAATATTAATAGTTACATTGGAATTATGATTACTATTAACGGTTAAAGTAAGACCGTGTTGCTCAAAATTATGAGTTTCAGAAATAGATGAAGACGCCGACGTTTCTGGATTTTCTACATGAGACAACATATTAGCAATTTTTATTTGTCCATGTAATGAATTCTCCACATATCCCTCTGCTACGGTGTTGGATTTCCAACCCCCCAACTTTTTCAACTGTAGGATATCTCCACCTGTATTTGCTAATAATGTTGCTGAAGTACGTCTAAAACAATGTCCTGTAAACGTGTTAACATTTTCCAGCTTTAAATAAGTTGCTATTTTTTTGGGAAAACTTCCTATAGCATTATGCCCAAAAGGCTGTCGTGTAATTTTACCAAATCTTATTTGTAAAAAAAATCTATCAGAGTCAATGTTATTACGAAGGTCACAGTATTGCTTTAATTACATTCCGATTTTGTAATTACAAATGTACGGGAAGAGTAGGTTTTTGTGACAGGAATCACTATTATAATTCGATTTTCTAAAATATCCAGGTCACTTATTTTCATTTTTAAAAGTTCATCGCACCTACAGGCTCCGGAAATGCCAATAATTAAAGCAACCTAAAAAAATTTAATATAACATATATTTAATATGCACTAAATAAATTAAAATTACCTTTTGAGGAAGATATTCTATCGGGGCATTGTTTAAAAATGTATCGATCTCTGCTTCAGAAAAAACACTTGACTTTTTAGCTTGATATCCCACATTCTTCCTTTTCAAAAATGCCTTCAATTTTGCGTAATTACTAATATCAACATTATGCCTCAAGTTTAATACTGCTCGCAACATCGAATATCTTGACCATAATGTGGAGGCTTTACTTTGTTTGCTTATTTCACAAAAATAAGCAAGAAGTACCGTCTCAGAGGTATGCTGCACACCTTTAGCCACGTACCATTTACTGTATAGTTCATAGGTGTTTTCATACCTCTCCCTGCTTTTTTCAGGAATTATTCCTTCAGTAGCTCTCTCTGCAGCTACCCGCACTGGTAGCGTACATTCAAATTCACTATCAGACATTTTTGTAAAATAAACACAATTTGATTATATGTACAATTAATGGCGTCGTGTATCGCCTAAATGTCAGATTCAACAAACTTGTTTTGTTACCTAGCAACGATCTCACAGGTTACTTAAAATAATTCATCTTATCACATAATGAAAATGGATACAGATATTTGAAACGAAATTATTATTGGTAGATTGTGAGTATTAGAAATCCATAAACTACTAACCGATTGTGAGTAAAATAGTATACAAACCTCGCGGGAACTCATTCTAGCCTCGCGTCTGTAGTTTACCTCGGTGCTTCGCACCTCGGTAAACTACCTTGCCGCTCGGCTGAAATAGAGTACTTTCCCGCTCGGTATGTAATGTACTATTTTGTTCTATTTTCCCTAACTTGCACTTCTTAGCTATAAATCCTATTTGATATTTTAAAATACACGCTTTACTATAATAAACGAAAATTTTACTATATATTAAACATGTTTTAGTTTAATATTTTGCTTTCATTCTAGATGTAAAACCTGCAGACTTTGAGACGGCCATATCAGCCTGCGGTTTTGGAAAGTTCAACATAATACTGTACATAATTTCTACCGCAGCAGGATGGTCCTCGGTGTTTGAAACAACCACTATGTCATACGTATTTCCCGCAGCAGAATGTGATCTTCAGTTAACTCTCAGTCATAAAGGATTACTTAATGCAGTTACCTATTCAGGTATGATATAATAATTGTATTATTTGCTTTTATTAAAATATTCATTTTACCATTTCATAGGGATGAGGCTTGAACTTTTTGATATGCATTTTTACACATAGGATTATGGATAATTCAGCTTATTGTAATTGTTTTCTTCTATTCCACATAAAGCTACGTAATTTCGGTGTACGAAACATAACGCACATGTACTATAACAACTATTAGTATCTAATCATAATATTTATCATAATAAATAAATCGTGGCCGGGACACATGACTTGCTTAAATAATTCATGAAATTAATCTAATGGAAGTGAAATCAGAGTAACTATGATTAGAAATAATCACGTAATGGAAAAATGTAAGAATAAATAGTAGTTATTTACGTAACCATTTATGAAAAGACTAATTGTGTTTGACGAATGTAAATTACATGAGTCAAATAAAAATAATCTTTTCATAACGTGTTAAGTACAAAATTTTAAAATATAAATCAGTTACATGGGTCTGTGCTTATGACCACACGATAGAAGTGAAAACTTCTAATTTTCGAATTTTAAAATATACACCCGCACCCGTTAATACACGTTGACCGTACACGCCCGTGACACAGATGCTTCAGGCACCCGGCGCTGGATGTGGCCCCACTGCATGTCATCCAAAATACCTACTCATAGTTAGCAAGTACTGCGACGGACCATGACTTCGGCAGTCGATTCGATTCAATCCAATCCAAAATATGACATGTTTGAAAATTTTCGTTAAAATAATATTCTTTGCAAGTTAGTTCAAAACTTTGTTAGTTGACGTCCGATCGTTATGAATTTTGGATATAATATTTTTTAATACTTCCCTGGCATAGTGCCTTGACAAGAGGAAATTTAGAAGGGCATAGAAAACTTAAGTTTTTTTTTCGATAGATGGCACAAAATGTCGTCATTTTGCTGCGTAAAATGGTGTCAAAACATTCAACTGTAAGAATCTCGCCTAAAATCATGTTGGCGAGAATACGTGTGTGAGATGCGTTCGCACGACTGACCAATTTTGGTACGGCAACCTGACATGCCGTTGTCTTATCATGAAATCGGTGCCAGCCAAGGTTTACAAACGTATAAGAAAGTAGGCTGGCACCGACTCTAAAACTAACAATAATTGTGTAAAAAATTGATTGTAATCTAATAAATTGATTGGCCTAACAAATTGATTGTATTCTAAGTGGTAATAGTAGTAGAATAACGTAGTTATTTTTTACTTTTTAACGAGCCAAAATGTGTAATGAGAGTTCCCATTATTACAATTAATTAATGAGAATGTTAAAATGATGTTAGAATGATGAAATAATGTTAATATTAATAATGTTAGAATGATATAAATCAATATTTAAATAATAGGTCCATATTTTTGCGTCCCTGTTCTTTAATAAATTTAAATATCTATAAATTAGGATTGTGCCCGGTGCATTCGCCATTTATGCTAGTATACATGGTGAGTTCCCCGGTATATCTTCGGAATCTAAGGTCCAATGCCAATAAAACTAAAATGGAACCCTCTTGGAAACACTAGTTTTCCAATAAAAAAGAATCATCAAAATTGATGCATAAATGACGGTGTTCTGAGGTAACGAACAAAAAAAAATTAGAAAAAAACAGTGGAATGTTCTCACTCCTATTTTTTTGAATTCGGTTAAAAATTAATTTCCGAAACGTCAAAAATGCATTTAAAATTTTACATTTGCAACCAGTCCCTGAAACCGTGAGTGCCCGCTGATCTCAAAATATGTACCTCAAAATATGTAGAAAGATGCTTTTTATATTTTCAATAGGAAAAATTATGAAAACGTGGCAATATTACGTATATATTTTTGGAAAAGAAAAGAAAATAATTTTTTAAGATACTTGTTTTTTCCACATTCATTTGGCTTCCAATTGTTTCCTTAAAATTTATGAAATCCTTGGAAAAAATTATAAGTTACGTTAAACATTTTATTTACACCAATTTGCATATCTACAGTTTCTTAAAAAATATGAACATAATAAAGACTCACCTTCAGTCCCTCGGTAATTTCATTTAAATAGAACTACGATTTTTGATAACAAAAGAAACATACTACACACATATGTACAAAAAATGTAAGTACACAGCGTAATAACTTAAAATTGTTATTTCACAAAATCAAGTCTAAAATATTTATTTTTCGTAACTGGTTCGTTACGTTTTACAACATACTGAATCGAACCGCGATCTGCAATATATACCGAGGTCAACATAGCCAAATCCGTAGGTACTGCACTTTATGATTAGCAGAAATTTCGTGTCTTTATTTTCTGCTTTAAATGTTTTAGATCTTTGAATCCTGTTAAAGACCATACCTTGCCCATTCCGATAGAACTTGAGTAAAATAGAACACATGGAAAACAAAACAGACCTCATCAAATTCACCGATTTTTTCTTGTAAATTTCCTTGGAAAAATGCCTCGTAGAGGTACATGTCCCTCCACAGTCTGATTGGTTGAGATTCAATTTGGCCGTCAGAGTTTTTCGATCTTTACTTTTTCCGTCCACATAAGTTTTAAAATTCACTTTTAGAATATCATTTATACTGTTTTCAGTATCCTCACTTATTTTGGCATCAATTAACATAAAATAACATAAAACAGGGAGAGCAAATTAATATCGACAAAACGATATACACCCCACAAGTACTAAAGAACACAGACTGAAAACTCCTAATTTGATCCAGCTCTCGCGTTATAAAAGCCGTTCTCCGTGTTCGGAGCACGAAATCTGAGCCCCATACCTCGTTGGGTAACTTTGGGATGATCTGTTGGCTGGGTTGGTGTATTAACGACTTTATATTGTACACATAGCCGTCGTAAACGGGTAATATCTAAAAACATTTATTAAAATATATGCATTTAATTACTGTTCTATTTTACTACTGTTCTATTTGACTAGGCCCGCGAGCCGCTTTAGAATCACTCGCAATATTTGCCGTTTAAAATTATACCTAAATACCTATTAATATTGAAATATTTCAATGGCTTAAAACTCGAAATGAAACAGAAGATATATAATAATGTCAAAGTACATAGAATGAGATGGATTTTTCAACAATCAAGGTCATCATGATAAAGGTATTAACAATTATTTATCTTTCAGGCATGATTTGCAGTGCCTTTATATGGGGATTTTTATGTGATACCTTGGGAAGAAGGAAACTATTATTAATAGGATTTTTGTTAGACGGAATGTTCGTCATTCTGGCCGCATTTTCGCAAAGCTTCGCTTTGCTAATGACAGCTAAATTTTTAGGAGGATTTATGTAAGTTCCCATAAAATATGTCATTAATATTAACAGAGATAATACACACTATAGATGGTCAATGGTCATGGTAAAAATTTGGCTCATAAATTAGGAATCCATGAATTTTAAATCGGGAATTGAACAGGGAAATGGATATGGAAGTCAATAAAATATGCCACGGAAAATGGTAAGTTATCCTTTCCCTCTCGCCACGTTTACTCTCGTTAAACATACAAAATAAATGTTGGGCTTCCAGTGAATTATGAGCCATATATTTAAGGTGTTGGCCCTCTACGAGTATATGTATATTATCTCTGACATGTAATATTAATTGAATTTTCAATTGAAGAGCATAGTCATGTTGGAATTACTACGATGATCGTATATTATGGTACCTGTTATTGAAAACGTAACATAATTTATTTTGCATGGGCAAAAATGTCACCCTAGTGTGACTCCCTTTTTTAAAATTTTTAGTATAAACGGCCCATTTGCAGCTTTAACTTCCTACTTATCAGAATTTCATAATGCCAAACACAGAGCAAGAGTGCAGATGGTTTTAGGAACAATATTCAGTTTTGGAAGTTTAGTTTTACCCTTGCTCGCCCTCGTTGTACTGCCAATGGATATGAATGTACAAATGGGAAACTATTTTGGTAAGCTCTAACTACATTCTTGTTCGCTTAGTTTACAATGGATAAATGCACAGAACAAATTTCACGCATCACTATACCGAAAAAAGGCCTGCTCCGATATCTGGATATTTTCGAGGTATCGAATTGAAATTTACAGATTTATAATTCTTAGATTACACAATATTATATCCCTCATACGAATTTGAAGCGATTCCAATGAATAGTACGAAAATATGATGATGTTTAAAAATATGAGATACCCTTAAGATAGATATTATAATGCCTGCTTTTGAACTTGATGGAAAATTATATTGTAGTATCCCTGCGCATAACGCTGCTGTTAATGTTGAATACTTAAACGAGGAGTTCCAAGGTAATTGGACGAGTACTAATGGGCCTATCCGATGGCCTGCGAGGTCACATGACCTCACACTTCTGGATTTATTTTTGGGCGTATGTAAAAGACACAGTTTTTACCAGTTTCGGAAAATATGCACACCTTGATTCAAGATTAAGAAACGCTAGTGAAAATCCTCGTCCACAAATGGTTTCGAATGCAGCCCGAGGTGTACTAAGAACGTGACAAAAGTGAATTAATGAAAACGGTTTGCATTTCGAACAATATAGTTTTGATATTATGTTGTCTTGTTATTAATATTTAATAAAGTTTTTGTTTTTAAGTTCTTTTGCATAGATTACTGTTACATTTCTTTCCTTGCTGAAATATTTTTTCAAATATCTCCGTTGTTGTCGAAGATAAACCCATGAATGTTGGTATGAGTGTATCTGGGACGAAACGCTGTATGCAAATACGTAGGATATATGTACCGGGTACATACTCTTACTCTGATTTCCAATTCTTCTCGTGAATTGACGGGCGTCTCATACACTTTGGTTTTCATCTTTCCATCAAGATAGAAATCAAGCGGGGTGAGATCCGGACTTCCAGCGGGCCATATCCAAGGGCCTCGTCGTCCAATCCACCTATCCTCAAACATATTGTCTAGTATGTCTGATACTTCTCGTGTAGAGTGAACAGGAGTTCCGTCGCGTTGGTACCAACAACTTCCAAATTCTAACAGTGGTA
>CAXKVY010011113.1:0-20168 GCA_964058915.1 Tetropium fuscum | reverse complement strand
CCTCGAAAATATCCAGATATCGGAGCAGGCCTTTTTTCGGTATAGTGATGCGTGAAATTTGTTCTGTGCATTTATCCATTGTAAACTAAGCGAACAAGAATGTAGTTAGAGCTTACCAAAATAGTTTCCCATTTGTACATTCATATCCATTGGCAGTACAACGAGGGCGAGCAAGGGTAAAACTAAACTTCCAAAACTGAATATTGTTCCTAAAACCATCTGCACTCTTGCTCTGTGTTTGGCATTATGAAATTCTGATAAGTAGGAAGTTAAAGCTGCAAATGGGCCGTTTATACTAAAAATTTTAAAAAAGGGAGTCACACTAGGGTGACATTTTTGCCCATGCAAAATAAATTATGTTACGTTTTCAATAACAGGTACCATAATATACGATCATCGTAGTAATTCCAACATGACTATGCTCTTCAATTGAAAATTCAATTAATATTACATGTCAGAGATAATATACATATACTCGTAGAGGGCCAACACCTTAAATATATGGCTCATAATTCACTGGAAGCCCAACATTTATTTTGTATGTTTAACGAGAGTAAACGTGGCGAGAGGGAAAGGATAACTTACCATTTTCCGTGGCATATTTTATTGACTTCCATATCCATTTCCCTGTTCAATTCCCGATTTAAAATTCATGGATTCCTAATTTATGAGCCAAATTTTTACCATGACCATTGACCATCTATAGTGTGTATTATCTCTGTTAATATTAATGACATATTTTATGGGAACTTACATAAATCCTCCTAAAAATTTAGCTGTCATTAGCAAAGCGAAGCTTTGCGAAAATGCGGCCAGAATGACGAACATTCCGTCTAACAAAAATCCTATTAATAATAGTTTCCTTCTTCCCAAGGTATCACATAAAAATCCCCATATAAAGGCACTGCAAATCATGCCTGAAAGATAAATAATTGTTAATACCTTTATCATGATGACCTTGATTGTTGAAAAATCCATCTCATTCTATGTACTTTGACATTATTATATATCTTCTGTTTCATTTCGAGTTTTAAGCCATTGAAATATTTCAATATTAATAGGTATTTAGGTATAATTTTAAACGGCAAATATTGCGAGTGATTCTAAAGCGGCTCGCGGGCCTAGTCAAATAGAACAGTAGTAAAATAGAACAGTAATTAAATGCATATATTTTAATAAATGTTTTTAGATATTACCCGTTTACGACGGCTATGTGTACAATATAAAGTCGTTAATACACCAACCCAGCCAACAGATCATCCCAAAGTTACCCAACGAGGTATGGGGCTCAGATTTCGTGCTCCGAACACGGAGAACGGCTTTTATAACGCGAGAGCTGGATCAAATTAGGAGTTTTCAGTCTGTGTTCTTTAGTACTTGTGGGGTGTATATCGTTTTGTCGATATTAATTTGCTCTCCCTGTTTTATGTTATTTTATGTTAATTGATGCCAAAATAAGTGAGGATACTGAAAACAGTATAAATGATATTCTAAAAGTGAATTTTAAAACTTATGTGGACGGAAAAAGTAAAGATCGAAAAACTCTGACGGCCAAATTGAATCTCAACCAATCAGACTGTGGAGGGACATGTACCTCTACGAGGCATTTTTCCAAGGAAATTTACAAGAAAAAATCGGTGAATTTGATGAGGTCTGTTTTGTTTTCCATGTGTTCTATTTTACTCAAGTTCTATCGGAATGGGCAAGGTATGGTCTTTAACAGGATTCAAAGATCTAAAACATTTAAAGCAGAAAATAAAGACACGAAATTTCTGCTAATCATAAAGTGCAGTACCTACGGATTTGGCTATGTTGACCTCGGTATATATTGCAGATCGCGGTTCGATTCAGTATGTTGTAAAACGTAACGAACCAGTTACGAAAAATAAATATTTTAGACTTGATTTTGTGAAATAACAATTTTAAGTTATTACGCTGTGTACTTACATTTTTTGTACATATGTGTGTAGTATGTTTCTTTTGTTATCAAAAATCGTAGTTCTATTTAAATGAAATTACCGAGGGACTGAAGGTGAGTCTTTATTATGTTCATATTTTTTAAGAAACTGTAGATATGCAAATTGGTGTAAATAAAATGTTTAACGTAACTTATAATTTTTTCCAAGGATTTCATAAATTTTAAGGAAACAATTGGAAGCCAAATGAATGTGGAAAAAACAAGTATCTTAAAAAATTATTTTCTTTTCTTTTCCAAAAATAT
The DNA here is from genome assembly GCA_964058915.1 of Tetropium fuscum. Classification (NCBI taxonomy): domain Eukaryota; kingdom Metazoa; phylum Arthropoda; class Insecta; order Coleoptera; family Cerambycidae; genus Tetropium; species Tetropium fuscum. The sequence goes on along the minus strand of CAXKVY010011113.1, from coordinate 17,947 downwards.
ATACGTAATATTGCCACGTTTTCATAATTTTTCCTATTGAAAATATAAAAAGCATCTTTCTACATATTTTGAGGTACATATTTTGAGATCAGCGGGCACTCACGGTTTCAGGGACTGGTTGCAAATGTAAAATTTTAAATGCATTTTTGACGTTTCGGAAATTAATTTTTAACCGAATTCAAAAAAATAGGAGTGAGAACATTCCACTGTTTTTTTCTAATTTTTTTTTGTTCGTTACCTCAGAACACCGTCATTTATGCATCAATTTTGATGATTCTTTTTTATTGGAAAACTAGTGTTTCCAAGAGGGTTCCATTTTAGTTTTATTGGCATTGGACCTTAGATTCCGAAGATATACCGGGGAACTCACCATGTATACTAGCATAAATGGCGAATGCACCGGGCACAATCCTAATTTATAGATATTTAAATTTATTAAAGAACAGGGACGCAAAAATATGGACCTATTATTTAAATATTGATTTATATCATTCTAACATTATTAATATTAACATTATTTCATCATTCTAACATCATTTTAACATTCTCATTAATTAATTGTAATAATGGGAACTCTCATTACACATTTTGGCTCGTTAAAAAGTAAAAAATAACTACGTTATTCTACTACTATTACCACTTAGAATACAATCAATTTGTTAGGCCAATCAATTTATTAGATTACAATCAATTTTTTACACAATTATTGTTAGTTTTAGAGTCGGTGCCAGCCTACTTTCTTATACGTTTGTAAACCTTGGCTGGCACCGATTTCATGATAAGACAACGGCATGTCAGGTTGCCGTACCAAAATTGGTCAGTCGTGCGAACGCATCTCACACACGTATTCTCGCCAACATGATTTTAGGCGAGATTCTTACAGTTGAATGTTTTGACACCATTTTACGCAGCAAAATGACGACATTTTGTGCCATCTATCGAAAAAAAAACTTAAGTTTTCTATGCCCTTCTAAATTTCCTCTTGTCAAGGCACTATGCCAGGGAAGTATTAAAAAATATTATATCCAAAATTCATAACGATCGGACGTCAACTAACAAAGTTTTGAACTAACTTGCAAAGAATATTATTTTAACGAAAATTTTCAAACATGTCATATTTTGGATTGGATTGAATCGAATCGACTGCCGAAGTCATGGTCCGTCGCAGTACTTGCTAACTATGAGTAGGTATTTTGGATGACATGCAGTGGGGCCACATCCAGCGCCGGGTGCCTGAAGCATCTGTGTCACGGGCGTGTACGGTCAACGTGTATTAACGGGTGCGGGTGTATATTTTAAAATTCGAAAATTAGAAGTTTTCACTTCTATCGTGTGGTCATAAGCACAGACCCATGTAACTGATTTATATTTTAAAATTTTGTACTTAACACGTTATGAAAAGATTATTTTTATTTGACTCATGTAATTTACATTCGTCAAACACAATTAGTCTTTTCATAAATGGTTACGTAAATAACTACTATTTATTCTTACATTTTTCCATTACGTGATTATTTCTAATCATAGTTACTCTGATTTCACTTCCATTAGATTAATTTCATGAATTATTTAAGCAAGTCATGTGTCCCGGCCACGATTTATTTATTATGATAAATATTATGATTAGATACTAATAGTTGTTATAGTACATGTGCGTTATGTTTCGTACACCGAAATTACGTAGCTTTATGTGGAATAGAAGAAAACAATTACAATAAGCTGAATTATCCATAATCCTATGTGTAAAAATGCATATCAAAAAGTTCAAGCCTCATCCCTATGAAATGGTAAAATGAATATTTTAATAAAAGCAAATAATACAATTATTATATCATACCTGAATAGGTAACTGCATTAAGTAATCCTTTATGACTGAGAGTTAACTGAAGATCACATTCTGCTGCGGGAAATACGTATGACATAGTGGTTGTTTCAAACACCGAGGACCATCCTGCTGCGGTAGAAATTATGTACAGTATTATGTTGAACTTTCCAAAACCGCAGGCTGATATGGCCGTCTCAAAGTCTGCAGGTTTTACATCTAGAATGAAAGCAAAATATTAAACTAAAACATGTTTAATATATAGTAAAATTTTCGTTTATTATAGTAAAGCGTGTATTTTAAAATATCAAATAGGATTTATAGCTAAGAAGTGCAAGTTAGGGAAAATAGAACAAAATAGTACATTACATACCGAGCGGGAAAGTACTCTATTTCAGCCGAGCGGCAAGGTAGTTTACCGAGGTGCGAAGCACCGAGGTAAACTACAGACGCGAGGCTAGAATGAGTTCCCGCGAGGTTTGTATACTATTTTACTCACAATCGGTTAGTAGTTTATGGATTTCTAATACTCACAATCTACCAATAATAATTTCGTTTCAAATATCTGTATCCATTTTCATTATGTGATAAGATGAATTATTTTAAGTAACCTGTGAGATCGTTGCTAGGTAACAAAACAAGTTTGTTGAATCTGACATTTAGGCGATACACGACGCCATTAATTGTACATATAATCAAATTGTGTTTATTTTACAAAAATGTCTGATAGTGAATTTGAATGTACGCTACCAGTGCGGGTAGCTGCAGAGAGAGCTACTGAAGGAATAATTCCTGAAAAAAGCAGGGAGAGGTATGAAAACACCTATGAACTATACAGTAAATGGTACGTGGCTAAAGGTGTGCAGCATACCTCTGAGACGGTACTTCTTGCTTATTTTTGTGAAATAAGCAAACAAAGTAAAGCCTCCACATTATGGTCAAGATATTCGATGTTGCGAGCAGTATTAAACTTGAGGCATAATGTTGATATTAGTAATTACGCAAAATTGAAGGCATTTTTGAAAAGGAAGAATGTGGGATATCAAGCTAAAAAGTCAAGTGTTTTTTCTGAAGCAGAGATCGATACATTTTTAAACAATGCCCCGATAGAATATCTTCCTCAAAAGGTAATTTTAATTTATTTAGTGCATATTAAATATATGTTATATTAAATTTTTTTAGGTTGCTTTAATTATTGGCATTTCCGGAGCCTGTAGGTGCGATGAACTTTTAAAAATGAAAATAAGTGACCTGGATATTTTAGAAAATCGAATTATAATAGTGATTCCTGTCACAAAAACCTACTCTTCCCGTACATTTGTAATTACAAAATCGGAATGTAATTAAAGCAATACTGTGACCTTCGTAATAACATTGACTCTGATAGATTTTTTTTACAAATAAGATTTGGTAAAATTACACGACAGCCTTTTGGGCATAATGCTATAGGAAGTTTTCCCAAAAAAATAGCAACTTATTTAAAGCTGGAAAATGTTAACACGTTTACAGGACATTGTTTTAGACGTACTTCAGCAACATTATTAGCAAATACAGGTGGAGATATCCTACAGTTGAAAAAGTTGGGGGGTTGGAAATCCAACACCGTAGCAGAGGGATATGTGGAGAATTCATTACATGGACAAATAAAAATTGCTAATATGTTGTCTCATGTAGAAAATCCAGAAACGTCGGCGTCTTCATCTATTTCTGAAACTCATAATTTTGAGCAACACGGTCTTACTTTAACCGTTAATAGTAATCATAATTCCAATGTAACTATTAATATTTATAATTCCAAATAGTTTTCTTTTTGTTATTGATGTTGTTGTTTCTGAATTAAATAAATGTTGAGTGGATTCTATTCTTTCTAAACCATCTTTTAATCAAAAATGACATTGACATTTCCAGGTAAGAAAAGTGACAGATGCTAGCCGGGAAAGTACTTTCCCGGCTAGCTGGGAAAGTAAAGTAAGTAATAAGTCGCTTCCCGATTACTTCAAAGGTTAGAAATCCATAAATTACTAACCGATTGTGAGTAAACATTATTACTGACTGGGAGTAACATTAAATATCTAAAGAGTTGGTATGTTTCACCCCATTTTCACCCCCAATAGTGACACGGCGCTGTTTGTTTTGCAATATCTCTTAACGGGATGAAGCACCTGGCAGTGAACTCTACATCGATAAAAACAGTAAAGTTCTGAGCGAGGCAAATCTCGTGCAAAAACAGCGGTCCGGTACAATCGGGCGAGAAACTATTGCGAAAGCGCTGATCCAGCTAGTCAGGGTACAGACGGTCGAAAAGACGCTTCTAAACTATGTACTTGAAGATATACTTTAAAAAAATTTCAATGTGGGGAATGATCTTGCGGATGCAAATCCGGAGGGCCTATTAAATTCGTAATTCCAAAATAGAATAAAACATTATTTTCACGTTTTTTCAATTAACTTTTTTATGTTTAACTTGCAATTGTGACGCCATTTTTTAATATTTTTTAAACGTTTCTGCACCAGTTGGAAGCCTAATAATTAATGTCACAGTGAGAATGCTAGGTATTGATGATACAATCAAGTATAAACTATCAATTAAATAAATCGTAAATTTCAATTCTTCAACTCAACTCAATTTCTTCTGTCTGTATGTTGTCATCAAAGTATCCCTAATGACTGGACTGATGATTAAAATTGACTTTTATGATGATTAAAATTGATTTATAAATGACGAATTTTTAAATATGGGAATAAATTTGGCTCTTTGTGATATAGATATACTAGATGCATTTTAAACTATTTTACGAAGTTAAAGTTAATTGTTACATGGCGAAATACAGAAATATGTTTTTGGAAGGTTGATAACCATCGTCAATTCCATAGGCCATAGTAAATACTTATCCTTATATTCCTTATTACTTGAATTATTCAGTTCATCAGTAGTCGAGGAACTAAACCACTAAAAACTGCTTAGTTATCGACTTTTTGAGCAATAAGATGGATCTTAATGCGGTTTTGTGCGTTCGATTCGTGAGAGCGTCTACAAACTGTGAACTAAATTGATCAATCCAGTTTGAAATAATGCATTAATGAATAAAAAAACATGCATCTCGAAGAGACAATAAATAAAAAAATTACAACCCGGTAAATATTGATGGAAATGAGTCCAGTTCTACCACTCGGAGGTTTTTGGGGTCGCTGAACACGAACACTGTGAATATAAAGGAGTTCTCGGGTAGCTAATATAAAAAAAATACAACCGAATTGAGAACAACCTCCTTTTTTTGAAGTCACTATATTAAAATAATAAGTGTACCCTTTTACTTTACCCGTTAATAACTCGACAGCTGATAAAAATTCTTCTACAACTCATTGGACATTTTCTATTGAATATTTTGTACTGGAAATTTTCTTACACTTTTTTGTATTACACTAATTTGTCGTAGAATGACGCGTTTAAGAAATATTGGAAAAAACCAGCACCATGTCACGATTGGGGGTGATAATGGAGTGAAGCACACCCCTGGCCGGTAGGACTTTTTTAGATCTTGACTACCACCCCAATAAACAACCGACCCTGAAAATATTATTTGGTTATACTTTTTTCTTCTATTATACCATTTGTTTAACCAGGAGGGTAAGGATATCTAGCATGCAATGCATTCATCGATTTTATTCATCTGATGCACTTTTATGCCAACATTATTCTCAGTAGGTCACGGCTAGTAAAATATTATAATTCGGCATTTAAAAATACTGTAACATCCTAATTTTAAAGAATCTTTCGTTTTATATTAGACATTTCCAATGATGTGACAATCATAATTGATAATGATTATATTGAGAAAAAATAGGAAGCAAATTAGTCTCATCAGTCGTGAATATAAAATAAGCCTAGTTCCTAGCGGGTATGTATTTCTTATTGATTAATGAGTTACTTATATTATTTCGCCTACCTTGTACAACAACTGCTTCTAATTTTGAAAATGAGTAGATCTTCATTTTTCCGGGCATTATTAAAGTGTGCAATATCAATATAAAAATCAAGGGTTTCTAAATCCATCCCTTACTCTAGGGATGGTTATTAAGTCACAACCACTATTTATTAGTTTAGAATTTTGAATATCAGACAGCATATACAATATACATGCAGCAAAGTCAAACAATTGCAGGTTACTATCAAAGTTGCAATCGATTGGACCGAGCTCCGGGGGTGTTCATGCGCACAGGGAAGCAATGGAACTGCAGCATTATTCTGGATGCAACTACACTATTTTTGGATTTACTGCATCGCATATAGAATGCAGTAAACATCTATTTAATGATTTATCGTTTCTCCCTCATTATACCAGTAAATACTATTATACTGTATTACTGTGTATTACTATAGTATCCGCCAGAAATAAGTCTTCATATTCGTATAAAAATATACAGGCATTACCAATTCCAAATATCAGCCAGGGTCAGCATCAAAGGGACTCTCTTTGTTTTCTCCTTTAGCAAAATAATTTTTTAACATAATTTAAAAAATACTTTATTCATTTGTCTCATGAGTTGTTTGAGAAATCTTAACAATTAATAAAATATGAGTTTTATTTTAATGTAATAAACATTACGTACATACAACATTTATTAGTTTATATAGGTAGTGCCCTCAATTGAAACTTTCATCTGAAAAAACATATGTATATCATCAGATTCATCTGCCAGACTGATAATAAATCTTTCACTACCATTGAGCAGAATTTGTCCTTGTTTTCTGTATGCTTCTTCATATTTACTTACTTTGAAAATGGACTACGACCAGTCTTCTTTTAAAATATTTAAAAATTCATTCTTTAATAAGTTCCACGTTTTTATTGAATTTTAGAAACAAATTTTTTCTACGAACTCTCATTTTTAATTGTGACCACATAAGTTCTATTGGATTAAAAATACAGTGATACGTAATAGTCAGGTAAACCTATGAAAAAAAGGGAACTAACCTTGAAAAAATTGCAACAAAAGCAAATCCTTCGTAGTTAGTCTCAACAATATGTGTTACAGTATATATCCAAAATCCGCTAAAATCCTTCTACGGGAAATTACTTAAAAATGCAAAATTTTCAGACTGGCTGCCGAAATAGGTCAAAATGTGACATTTTGTTAATCATTCCGACAAGTGAGCGTGACACATGTTTCTAGGCTATTTTTCCATGGTAATAACAAATCTCCTGTGATAGTTAAAATTTTATTTTTATTTTCCAAATATTACACAGGACTTATGACAAAATGACAGGGGGAGAGGATATGAAGTAAATTAACATCAAAGAAATGTGATACAAGTAAAGTTTGAAATATGAACACTCATTCATCAATATCGGGGTCTTCTGAAGCAACCTCATATTGTTCGTGTACGAAGTTAACACAGCCAGATTCCTGGCACTGCCCACAAGCATCTGTACAAGTTAGACCATTTTTTTCTGCAGCTACATCGTATTGTTCCGCATTCCTTTGTACACTTGCAGCGAATAGTAGTTAAGAGAGACTATGGAGCTGGAGGTAAATCACTTAATTTTGGGAAATACTTATTGTTCCGCATAAACCATCCCCAAGAGCATGCATTAACAATTTCTTGCTTTCCCATCCACTCCAATATTTGGTAGTAGCATCGGAATGAATGGTACTTCACTACTGATGCAGTAGGTGGCAGCGTCTCTGGTTTAACGAAGCACTTGGATGACACGACCTTTTCTTTAAAGATGCGATGGATTCAATAATAACAATAATTCCAAGGCATTCGATGAAGCAATGACCCTCCATCTAAGACATACTGAGTTGGCACCTGCTGCCTCTGCGATTCATCAGTCATGTTCTTAACATGTTTGTTGATGCAATGTGCAAGTTTTGACTTTTCGCCCATTCTCATAATTGATGGATATGCACAAAGTTCATATTGCAATGTGTCTTGAAGGTTCACATCACCATTGCTTGCAACAACAATTAGACGTTGAAACAAAAGTACTGGGTCAATGCTTCAATCGTCAGTGTCATTAATTTTCACTCTTGCAATTGAAGCTAGTGTTTTCACTTTATCAGATCTTTTACAGGTGTATGAAAATACATAGTTTCCAGGAGGTTTACCAACAATTCCACTGCCAATTTTAAGTGCATCATGAACATTAACCTTATCGACATCAAAGGTAACTCCAGTAACTATATTTCTAAACTGTAAACTTAAAATATTTCTAAACTGTGTAAACTGTTACCTGCAATATAGAAAAAGTTATTTAGAAACACAATATTTAAAATCATGATAAATAGATGTATCACAAGCCTGGTTTATAACGGAATACATTTTATAATCTGAGTCAGGCGGCCATATTCGAAGTAGCTAAGTACCACAATGTTCCTGAGGATTGATTTTGTCGGATTTTGGATATGTGTTAAGTATCAGTGTGCTGGGTCAGTTTACAGTGGATTTGCTTTTGTTACAATTTTTTCAGGGTCAAACGACCCTTACCCCGTTTTACCTGACTATAAGAAGTACTTGAATTATCTGTTTTTTTAGAGGATATATTGAGTATTGCCGGTAAGGTAGTTGTTTGCCTTATATATCAGTGGCTAAAATAATTTTTATTAAATTTAACGGATACATGATATCTATTCAGTCAAATATTATCATATCCTATTATTGTTTTCAATCATCCTAATAATAGTACAATCATCAATGATATTTGACGATTCACATAACTAAATCAATATGTATAGTTATTTAACCTTACAAATTATTAAGATTAATATAATTCCCAGCGATAGATAAACAAATCAAGCAATTTAAGCAAGCGAAGGTTTTGGCATGTCATCCCCAAGGATGACTATTAAGAATTAAGCAGAAGTATATTAATTTCGATCAGAATTTTTTTATATTGCAGCTAGATGAGCAGTTTTAAAGATAGTGACAAAACCATAATTATAAGTATAATGTTTGGCTTGACATTGAACTTTTAACCTAAATATCTAAAAATAAAGTGCGCTGTTTATAGTTGATCGACTTTTTGCATGATAATGTAAAATATTATGCCGATTTAACATTATACGTAATTTATAACTTTATTATATATATATATAACTTTATAATATAAGTTTAGAAAATTAAGACAAAATGAAAAAAAATTAAAATAGACACTCAACTCAAAACTATATATATATATATATATATATATATATATATATATATATATATATATATATATATATATATATATATATATATATATATATATATATATATATAAAAAACGAAACGAAAGACCTTTGAAATGAGCACTGTTGCTTTAATATTGCGCTATAACTAAGCGAGATACGATGCAAAAACGGTGGGCCGCTCACATTTTTGAGAAAAAAATTAACGTTAAAACCCCCTACATTCCCACCAGAATGGATATTGACCGGTATCCCTTTACAAATTACTTTATTTCAGTATTACTCACGTAATCCAAAAGTTTAGCAGGGTTAGAATATGTATTTTTATTTTTTACATTTTTTCTATATTTTATAGAAAAAGGGGTAGTTTTTACCCCTTAAAAGCAAAAAACACAATTCGGGAATATGTCACTTTTGAAGTTAAGTGTAAGATGACCTTAATTCCAAATTTTCATGAAAATCGATGAAGATTCAGAGAATTCTTGTAAAATACCGTAAAGTGGGGTGAAATTGATAATTTTTTTCATAATTTATGGATTTTAGCCATTAATAATAGCTTTTGGTCCGTAAAAAAAATTTACATAAAAATCAGCACCCCCCTGCGTACAACTTTGGTATATAAAGTACATATTTCTTTCACATTTTACTTTAAAAAAATTCAACAGTCATACTTAAAATGGGGTCACTTTGATACCCTTAAGATAAAGCAATGGATAGTTTTGATAAACCAAAGCCCATTAATTTCTTCTTCTGCTTGCTTTCACCTCTAATAGGAACATTATTATATCGTTTTTCTTTGAGATATTAACTTAAGTATCATTAAAACTGGCTTCAAATTCGTTGTTATTTAACACCCTCTCTGGGGTGAACAGATATATTCCTGTAGCTTCAAAACAACTAATAAGGTTTCTTTTTGTACCATCCTTCAAGCCGTTCTTTTCAATGTCATTTATCCGCTTAATAGTATCGTTTAGATTTAGGGAATTTTCTTTCTTTATTGACGTTGCTTTAGAGTTAGCCATTTTCCACTGCAATAACATAGACCTCCAGGCAGTGGTCTAAAAAATGACACTTCTAGTGGCTGCGTTATATGTTGTGAGGTTGGCGTCAAACATATAAATGAGGTTATGTTTACACTATACAGAATATTTACATCAAACGTTAACCACAGAGAGTTTAAAAATGAACTTTATAAAAAGCAAATTTAACGGAGTACGAAATGACAATAATTTTGATGTTAACTTATTTGAAAAATATTATAAGAAAATCTTACCTTGTTCAAGCACATCACGCGGGAAATAGCGACCCAAAAAACATAAATCCTCCTAAATTTTTCCAGGTAATATTCCCTATTGACTGGAGTAAAGCTAAAAAAAACCTTTTCTGAAAAATTTAAAAATATTGACAACATCCAGATATATCGATTTTTCGAGATAAAGATGCCCTCCTAAATTCGTTATATCTTCTCAGGGGTTTATGCTTGAGGATCGAGTAAGCGCTCATATTGTTCGTGAAGAGTTGCGCTATCATCCTGTAGAACAGTTGTATATATTTTTTATTCCAGGTGTCAGAAAATGAATTTGAAAACATTGCATTTTTTTACATATTTTTTTATATAACTCAATTTATATTTGGTGGAAATGGCAGCTACGGGAATTAATTATTGGCATTTTTCATGGATTGAAAAGAAAAATATAACTTCACACGACCGTTAGGAGCCGATAATTTTTTTTTTACAAAAAGACTGGAAGTTGCAGGAAACATTGTAGACCCCTGAGTTTCACAACCGTTAATATCCATATTTTCGACAAAAAATTACCACGATAAGATTCATTGATTTTTAGTATCAAATTGAATAATAAAGTGAAGCGTGCGGAGCAGCACGAGCGGACAGCGGAGTGGGGGAAGAGCGCTCGCGGTAGAAACTAATTTCGTGCATTCAAAATGACTTGCGCTTGGAAAATCTTCAGTATCTCGGCTTCCAGAACACCTACAAAAATCATATTGTACTTAATCTTTAGCATTTGCAAATACAAAAATGGTTACGTAACGACTACATATTACATACACTGTATTAATACATATTAATACATACACTGAGGAACCCTTAATACCTGAAGAAATTATAAAAAGAAATATAATGCAGCTGTGCCAGGTCCTTGCAAAACAAAAGTATGGGTGTAAAAACATTCACATAAATCCACGAGTGTTTGTAAACATTGTGAGTCAGCTCATTGTAAAAACTTTGAAACTATTACAAACATTCAAGAGAATGATGAAAATTCCTTCAATTTTGACTTTATTCCTCACAAAAATGTGGATGAAGAAGAAGAAGATAGTAAATTACTAGATTATACAACGATAGAAGGAGAATGTGTTATGTATATTTAAAGAGTTTTAATTATAAACAATTATCTATGTATTATATATAAAATCATTATTATAAAATTTTTATAATAATGATTTTGTACATAGAGATACAAGATAATTTTTTTTTATAAAAAATTATCTCGACTCCTAATGGTCGTATGAAGTTATTTTTTTTAAATTCGTGAAAAAAATGCTAGTAATTGATTCCCGTACTACAAATCAGGTTAACCGGATTATATAATAAGGAAGATACACTTACCAGTCCTATATCTGGACATACCCTAAGTTCTTTCACCTTCACTGAGGATCTTCAGAGTGGTGTACGACCTGTTTTATATATATATATATATATATATATATATATATATATATATATATATATATATATATATATATATATATATATATATATATATATATATATATATATATATATATATATATATATATATATATATATATATATATATATATATATATATATATATATATATATATATATATATATATATATATATATATATATATATATATATATATATATATATATATATATACTTGTACAACTTCTAAGTGGTTCGTTTCCATGTGTATAGTAGTTCGTTTCCGTATGTATGTCCAGATATAGCACTGGTAAGTGTATCTTCCTAATTATTCATCTGTTTGCTTATTTCTCTATGTAATGAATTGCTAACAAATATGAATAGCTTAGAATTTCAAAGCTAATATATATATATATATATATATATATATATATATATATATATATATATATATATATATATATATATATATATATATATATATATATATATATATATATATATATATATATACATATATATATATATATATATATATATATATATATATATATATATATATATATATATATATATATATATATATATATATATATATATATATATATATATATATATATATATATATATATATATATATATTAGCTTTGAAATTCTAAGCTATTCATATTTGTTAGCAATTCATTACATAGAGAAATAAGCAAACAGATGAATAATTAGGAAGATACACTTACCAGTGCTATATCTGGACATACATACGGAAACGAACTACTATACACATGGAAACGAACCACTTAGAAGTTGTACAAGTATATATATATATATATATATATATATATATATATATATATATATATATATATATATTATATATATATATATATATATATATATATATATATATATATATATATATATATATATATATATATATATATATATATAAAACAGGTCGTACACCACTCTGAAGATCCTCAGTGAAGGTGAAAGAACTTAGGGTATGTCCAGATATAGGACTGGTAAGTGTATCTTCCTTATTATATAATCCGGTTAACCTGATTTGTAGTACGGGAATCAATTACTAGCATTTTTTTCACGAATTTAAAAAAAATAACTTCATACGACCATTAGGAGTCGAGATAATTTTTTATAAAAAAAAATTATCTTGTATCTCTATGTACAAAATCATTATTATAAAAATTTTATAATAATGATTTTATACATAATACATAGATAATTGTTTATAATTAAAACTCTTTAAATATACATAACACATTCTCCTTCTCTTCGTTGTATAATCTTGTAATTTACTATCTTCTTCTTCTTCATCCACATTTTTGTGAGGAATAAAGTCAAAATTGAAGGAATTTTCATCATTCTCTTGAATGTTTGTAATAGTTTCAAAGTTTTTACAATGAGCTGACTCACAATGTTTACAAACACTCGTGGATTTATGTGAATGTTTTTACACCCATACTTTTGTTTTGCAAGGACCTGGCACAGCTGCATTATATTTCTTTTTATAATTTCTTCAGGTATTAAGGGTTCCTCAGTGTATGTATTAATATGTATTAATACAGTGTATGTAATATGTAGTCGTTACGTAACCATTTTTGTATTTGCAAATGCTAAAGATTAAGTACAATATGATTTTTGTAGGTGTTCTGGAAGCCGAGATACTGAAGATTTTCCAAGCGCAAGTCATTTTGAATGCACGAAATTAGTTTCTACCGCGAGCGCTCTTCCCCCACTCCGCTGTCCGCTCGTGCTGCTCCGCACGCTTCACTTTATTATTCAATTTGATACTAAAAATCAATGAATCTTATTCGTGGTAATTTTTTGTCGAAAATATGGATATTAACGGTTGTGAAACTCAGGGGTCTACAATGTTTCCTGCAACTTCCAGTCTTTTTGTAAAAAAAAAATTATCGGCTCCTAACGGTCGTGTGAAGTTATATTTTTCTTTTCAATCCATGAAAAATCCCAATAATTAATTCCCGTAGCTGCCATTTCCACCAAATATAAATTGAGTTATATAAAAAAATATGTAAAAAAATGCAATGTTTTCAAATTCATTTTCTGACACCTGGAATAAAAAATATATACAACTGTTCTACAGGATGATAGCGCAACTCTTCACGAACAATATGAGCGCTTACTCGATCCTCAAGCATAAACCCCTGAGAAGATATAACGAATTTAGGAGGGCATCTTTATCTCGAAAAATCGATATATCTGGATGTTGTCAATATTTTTAAATTTTTCAGAAAAGGTTTTTTTTAGCTTTACTCCAGTCAATAGAGAATATTACCTGGAAAAATTTAGGAGGATTTATGTTTTTTGGGTCGCTATTTCCCGCGTGATGTGCTTGAACAAGGTAAGATTTTCTTATAATATTTTTCAAATAAGTTCCACATTAACATCAAAATTATTGTCATTTCGTACTCCGTTAAATTTGCTTTTTATAAAGTTCATTTTTAAACTCTCTGTGGTTAACGTTTGATGTAAATATTCTGTATAGTGTAAACATAACCTCATTTATATGTTTGACGCCAACCTCACAACATATAACGCAGCCACTAGATGTGTCATTTTTTAGACCACTGCCTGGAGGTCTATGTTATTGCAGTGGAAAATGGCTAACTCTAAAGCAACGTCAATAAAGAAAGAAAATTCCCTAAATCTAAACGATACTATTAAGCGGATAAATGACATTGAAAAGAACGGCTTGAAGGATGGTACAAAAAGAAACCTTATTAGTTGTTTTGAAGCTACAGGAATATATCTGTTCACCCCAGAGAGGGTGTTAAATAACAACGAATTTGAAGCCAGTTTTAAAGATACTTAAGTTAATATCTCAAAGAAAAACGATATAATAATGTTCCTATTAGAGGTGAAAGCAAGCAGAAGAAGAAATTAATTGGCTTTGGTTTATCAAAACTATCCATTGCTTTATCTTAAGGGTATCAAAGTGACCCCATTTTAAGTATGACTGTTGAATTTTTTTAAAGTAAAATGTGAAAGAAATATGTACTTTATATACCAAAGTTGTACGCAGGGGGGTGCTGATTTTTATGTAAATTTTTTTTACGGACCAAAAGCTATTATTAATGGCTAAAATCCATAAATTATGAAAAAAATTATCAATTTCACCCCACTTTACGGTATTTTACAAGAATTCTCTGAATCTTCATCGATTTTCATGAAAATTTGGAATTAAGGTCATCTTACACTTAACTTCAAAAGTGACATATTCCCGAATTGTGTTTTTTGCTTTTAAGGGGTAAAAACTACCCCTTTTTCTATAAAATATAGAAAAAATGTAAAAAATAAAAATACATATTCTAACCCTGCTAAACTTTTGGATTACTTGAGTAATACTGAAATAAAGTAATTTGTAAAGGGATACCGGTCAATATCCATTCTGGTGGGAATGTAGGGGGTTTTAACGTTAATTTTTTTCTCAAAAATGTGAGCGGCCCACCGTTTTTGCATCGTATCTCGCTTAGTTATAACGCAATATTAAAGCAACAGTGCTCATTTCAAAGGTCTTTCCAAGTACTACAAAAAATGTTCTATAAGATTTTCTCGAAAAATACATCGGTTTTCCGTTATTTAACGTTGCATACTTCGAACAAAGTTGTTGCAAAAAAAAGTCTTCTTCAACGAGCCATAACTCCCTTTATTTTGGACCTAACGTATTCATAAAAAACACAACTCTTTGGTTTCTCATAAGCTTCATTTTTGGTCTTTACAACTTTTTGGGGAGAAGGCGAAGTTTTCGAGGCATTCGCGAAAAACCGCCCAGAAACATGCCTTTTTCACGTTTTCAATCGCGAATAACTAAAAAAATATCGATATATCGAAAAAACTTTATAGAATATTTTTTACATAGAATTTATCCTTCTATCCATTTCCGGGGTTATTTTTAGTGCAAAATTTCTACCCCCGAGAAGGGGTGGCATCCACCCTCACGATAAAAACAAACAGTAAATTTTCAATCACTAAATTTTACGTCAATCGGTCGAGGTACAAAGAATTCGCAGCGGAAAACCTTCCATGACTGCTCTACCTGTCGCGTTGCGTCCCAGAGCGCCTCTAAGTTTGATCTGTCAAAAAAGCATTTAGAAACCTTTTTTTTGTCTATTTTTTTGTATATTTCAAGCCATTTTCCTATAAAAATTAACAAAAATTTATTTAACTTGAAAAAAAATCATTTTTGGCGCCATTATTTTCACTGGAAATACCTCTATTTCCGGTGAGATTTTTTGGTGGGAAGCAAGTTAGCCTATAAAACTAAATCCTCAAATTTTTTCCAGGTCCATTTTTTTAGTCTCTATTGACTGGAGTACTTGCTATTAGCTATACTTGTCCCAAGCAAAAAGTATGGGAACGTTATAGTTAGGTTCTAGTTCTAAGTTCTAGAGAACCCGAAAAATATAGAAAATTGTTATAGAAGCATTTTGATATATTTTTTTAATATCTATAACGCCCTCATTTAACTTTTCTCGATAGGAGCTATAATTTTTTAATTATTTACAAAAAATCGTATTTTTCAACTTTGCGAATTTTTTAGGTTAAGTTTTTTAAGGTTTAGTTTCCTATACGAGCATATTTTTTTAATCCAGGTAGGAATTTCTGCTAATTTAACATTAGGCCGTGACAGAATGCTTAGACTAACAGTCGGCATCATAAATTATTGTCGTTGTTTTTTATTTAATAGTCGATCTATTAGGTATTGTTTACCTAAGTATTACCTTACGCATTACGTATTATTTACCTAAGTATTACCTTAAGTATTATTTACCTAATTTTTTACCTACTATATATTAGGTATTATTTACCTATCCCATAATATAAGTACGGATTTTTACCTTTTTTGTATTAATATTACTCTGTTAAAGGAACAACATATTAAATGAAGATCTGAGAAAACATACCTCGCTACCTACCGGCTTTGTAAACGCATATACAGACAAAATAGTTCGCCTATCCTAAAAGACAGAACGTTATTTATTCACTACTTACCATTTTCACTTCCTTTTTTATTTGTGTCACCAACTACGTCGTTTAACACAATTTTATTTCGAAAGTAATTGTGAATATCAGTTAACTTGTTCATTTTACACACCTGTGGAACCACTTAACTGAAACACATTTTTTTAATAGACACAATATTGCAAAATCTTACACTATTATTATTTTGCATGTTGGTATCAACCATAATAGATACCTATGATGGCCGTATGCACTGTTACGTTGTTAGTAGTTTCTGCCAAAAGTAAAGATGAATCTATTTTAAAACTCCTCGCAACCAATTAGTGTTTCGGCTCGACGAAATATGGTACTGATAAACTTGAACCACACAAGTGGATATTATAATATCCTCTAGCAGTACAAAATATTTACAACTTCAGCACAGTAGCGACGTTGCGATTGTTAATTTAAATATGGTGTATATCAGTCCCATTCATCACCTTAGTTGTAAATCACAACACTATAATCTTTATCATTGTTATCATAGTTTACTTTGATTGTAGCAAAAAAGATTATGGTATATTTTTATTTCATATTATTAACATACTCTTTAAATGCTATTTTTGCATATTGAATGTCCTCGTCTTGTTGGGTAAGTATTTTGCCAGGTTAAATATAAAAATGCTAAACAATAAACATTTGCAACTAAATCATCAGCCGAATGAATGTTGATTCATCAGCCAAATGTTGGTGGAATATTAGGCGAGGCATATGAGGTAAAAATGGATTTTTGCAATGGAAGACTTGCTATAGTTTTGATGTTCTCACCCTCTGTGTTTCTTGGGTCACTGGACATTTTTTTTTAGAAAAACGCCCCGTAGCGTTGAACATTGTAACTAAATTAAATATGTCTAACAATTTTTTTTTTATTAACTGGACTTAGAACTCGAAAAATTAGAAGTTGACGATGCTTCGAAGTACTTTATTCTGGAACATTCTTGGATTTCTTGGATTTCTTACAGAATGACGTCCTAGGAGCCAATACATTTGTCTGAATTTTAAGTTCAATTGCTCACTCACGAGGATTCAAGTAAAAACTTAAGTCCGTAACATGTTCGATTATAATTTTTATATTGACTGAAAAAGATATATACAGGATATTCCAAAAGTCAGCGTCATTCTTTGGATGTTTAACAAGTGTTTAGCGTAATATTCTGGCAAACGCAATAATATACAGAGGTATGCAGCTCATGCTCGTGCTCTTACGCATGGCAAATGG
>CAXKVY010011112.1:0-19422 GCA_964058915.1 Tetropium fuscum | reverse complement strand
GAAGGCACTTGGTAATGATATTTATTTAAAAACAATTCTGTAACAGTATGGTTACTATTATCAACGATGTAATAACAATTTTTAAATTGAAATTAAATTGATTTTGAAACGTATTTTTTTTCTAAAATAAATGGACTATAGACTCTTCCATTCTGTAAGAAAATAAGGACGCTAGCCTGGTAAGTTATTTTACAAAATTACTGATTTAGTGTACTTTTTAAAAATAAAACATAATATTTTACTGCTATTTCACTGCATTGTCAAAGTATTTCAATGATTGGTCACGGTGGCTTGCAGCGGAACTATTTGATGAGCTTTAGAGTTTCGTGTAGTGTATACTTACCTTTAGACTAAGACTTATGAGTAATGCCATTTGCCATGCGTAAGAGCACGAGCATGAGCTGCATACCTCTGTATATTATTGCGTTTGCCAGAATATTACGCTAAACACTTGTTAAACATCCAAAGAATGACGCTGACTTTTGGAATATCCTGTATATATCTTTTTCAGTCAATATAAAAATTATAATCGAACATGTTACGGACTTAAGTTTTTACTTGAATCCTCGTGAGTGAGCAATTGAACTTAAAATTCAGACAAATGTATTGGCTCCTAGGACGTCATTCTGTAAGAAATCCAAGAAATCCAAGAATGTTCCAGAATAAAGTACTTCGAAGCATCGTCAACTTCTAATTTTTCGAGTTCTAAGTCCAGTTAATAAAAAAAAAATTGTTAGACATATTTAATTTAGTTACAATGTTCAACGCTACGGGGCGTTTTTCTAAAAAAAAATGTCCAGTGACCCAAGAAACACAGAGGGTGAGAACATCAAAACTATAGCAAGTCTTCCATTGCAAAAATCCATTTTTACCTCATATGCCTCGCCTAATATTCCACCAACATTTGGCTGATGAATCAACATTCATTCGGCTGATGATTTAGTTGCAAATGTTTATTGTTTAGCATTTTTATATTTAACCTGGCAAAATACTTACCCAACAAGACGAGGACATTCAATATGCAAAAATAGCATTTAAAGAGTATGTTAATAATATGAAATAAAAATATACCATAATCTTTTTTGCTACAATCAAAGTAAACTATGATAACAATGATAAAGATTATAGTGTTGTGATTTACAACTAAGGTGATGAATGGGACTGATATACACCATATTTAAATTAACAATCGCAACGTCGCTACTGTGCTGAAGTTGTAAATATTTTGTACTGCTAGAGGATATTATAATATCCACTTGTGTGGTTCAAGTTTATCAGTACCATATTTCGTCGAGCCGAAACACTAATTGGTTGCGAGGAGTTTTAAAATAGATTCATCTTTACTTTTGGCAGAAACTACTAACAACGTAACAGTGCATACGGCCATCATAGGTATCTATTATGGTTGATACCAACATGCAAAATAATAATAGTGTAAGATTTTGCAATATTGTGTCTATTAAAAAAATGTGTTTCAGTTAAGTGGTTCCACAGGTGTGTAAAATGAACAAGTTAACTGATATTCACAATTACTTTCGAAATAAAATTGTGTTAAACGACGTAGTTGGTGACACAAATAAAAAAGGAAGTGAAAATGGTAAGTAGTGAATAAATAACGTTCTGTCTTTTAGGATAGGCGAACTATTTTGTCTGTATATGCGTTTACAAAGCCGGTAGGTAGCGAGGTATGTTTTCTCAGATCTTCATTTAATATGTTGTTCCTTTAACAGAGTAATATTAATACAAAAAAGGTAAAAATCCGTACTTATATTATGGGATAGGTAAATAATACCTAATATATAGTAGGTAAAAAATTAGGTAAATAATACTTAAGGTAATACTTAGGTAAATAATACGTAATGCGTAAGGTAATACTTAGGTAAACAATACCTAATAGATCGACTATTAAATAAAAAACAACGACAATAATTTATGATGCCGACTGTTAGTCTAAGCATTCTGTCACGGCCTAATGTTAAATTAGCAGAAATTCCTACCTGGATTAAAAAAATATGCTCGTATAGGAAACTAAACCTTAAAAAACTTAACCTAAAAAATTCGCAAAGTTGAAAAATACGATTTTTTGTAAATAATTAAAAAATTATAGCTCCTATCGAGAAAAGTTAAATGAGGGCGTTATAGATATTAAAAAAATATATCAAAATGCTTCTATAACAATTTTCTATATTTTTCGGGTTCTCTAGAACTTAGAACTAGAACCTAACTATAACGTTCCCATACTTTTTGCTTGGGACAAGTATAGCTAATAGCAAGTACTCCAGTCAATAGAGACTAAAAAAATGGACCTGGAAAAAATTTGAGGATTTAGTTTTATAGGCTAACTTGCTTCCCACCAAAAAATCTCACCGGAAATAGAGGTATTTCCAGTGAAAATAATGGCGCCAAAAATGATTTTTTTTCAAGTTAAATAAATTTTTGTTAATTTTTATAGGAAAATGGCTTGAAATATACAAAAAAATAGACAAAAAAAAGGTTTCTAAATGCTTTTTTGACAGATCAAACTTAGAGGCGCTCTGGGACGCAACGCGACAGGTAGAGCAGTCATGGAAGGTTTTCCGCTGCGAATTCTTTGTACCTCGACCGATTGACGTAAAATTTAGTGATTGAAAATTTACTGTTTGTTTTTATCGTGAGGGTGGATGCCACCCCTTCTCGGGGGTAGAAATTTTGCACTAAAAATAACCCCGGAAATGGATAGAAGGATAAATTCTATGTAAAAAATATTCTATAAAGTTTTTTCGATATATCGATATTTTTTTAGTTATTCGCGATTGAAAACGTGAAAAAGGCATGTTTCTGGGCGGTTTTTCGCGAATGCCTCGAAAACTTCGCCTTCTCCCCAAAAAGTTGTAAAGACCAAAAATGAAGCTTATGAGAAACCAAAGAGTTGTGTTTTTTATGAATACGTTAGGTCCAAAATAAAGGGAGTTATGGCTCGTTGAAGAAGACTTTTTTTTGCAACAACTTTGTTCGAAGTATGCAACGTTAAATAACGGAAAACCGATGTATTTTTCGAGAAAATCTTATAGAACATTTTTTGTAGTACTTGGAAAGACCTTTGAAATGAGCACTGTTGCTTTAATATTGCGTTATAACTAAGCGAGATACGATGCAAAAACGGTGGGCCGCTCACATTTTTGAGAAAAAAATTAACGTTAAAACCCCCTACATTCCCACCAGAATGGATATTGACCGGTATCCCTTTACAAATTACTTTATTTCAGTATTACTCAAGTAATCCAAAAGTTTAGCAGGGTTAGAATATGTATTTTTATTTTTTACATTTTTTCTATATTTTATAGAAAAAGGGGTAGTTTTTACCCCTTAAAAGCAAAAAACACAATTCGGGAATATGTCACTTTTGAAGTTAAGTGTAAGATGACCTTAATTCCAAATTTTCATGAAAATCGATGAAGATTCAGAGAATTCTTGTAAAATACCGTAAAGTGGGGTGAAATTGATAATTTTTTTCATAATTTATGGATTTTAGCCATTAATAATAGCTTTTGGTCCGTAAAAAAAATTTACATAAAAATCAGCACCCCCCTGCGTACAACTTTGGTATATAAAGTACATATTTCTTTCACATTTTACTTTAAAAAAATTCAACAGTCATACTTAAAATGGGGTCACTTTGATACCCTTAAGATAAAGCAATGGATAGTTTTGATAAACCAAAGCCAATTAATTTCTTCTTCTGCTTGCTTTCACCTCTAATAGGAACATTATTATATCGTTTTTCTTTGAGATATTAACTTAAGTATCTTTAAAACTGGCTTCAAATTCGTTGTTATTTAACACCCTCTCTGGGGTGAACAGATATATTCCTGTAGCTTCAAAACAACTAATAAGGTTTCTTTTTGTACCATCCTTCAAGCCGTTCTTTTCAATGTCATTTATCCGCTTAATAGTATCGTTTAGATTTAGGGAATTTTCTTTCTTTATTGACGTTGCTTTAGAGTTAGCCATTTTCCACTGCAATAACATAGACCTCCAGGCAGTGGTCTAAAAAATGACACATCTAGTGGCTGCGTTATATGTTGTGAGGTTGGCGTCAAACATATAAATGAGGTTATGTTTACACTATACAGAATATTTACATCAAACGTTAACCACAGAGAGTTTAAAAATGAACTTTATAAAAAGCAAATTTAACGGAGTACGAAATGACAATAATTTTGATGTTAATGTGGAACTTATTTGAAAAATATTATAAGAAAATCTTACCTTGTTCAAGCACATCACGCGGGAAATAGCGACCCAAAAAACATAAATCCTCCTAAATTTTTCCAGGTAATATTCTCTATTGACTGGAGTAAAGCTAAAAAAAACCTTTTCTGAAAAATTTAAAAATATTGACAACATCCAGATATATCGATTTTTCGAGATAAAGATGCCCTCCTAAATTCGTTATATCTTCTCAGGGGTTTATGCTTGAGGATCGAGTAAGCGCTCATATTGTTCGTGAAGAGTTGCGCTATCATCCTGTAGAACAGTTGTATATATTTTTTATTCCAGGTGTCAGAAAATGAATTTGAAAACATTGCATTTTTTTACATATTTTTTTATATAACTCAATTTATATTTGGTGGAAATGGCAGCTACGGGAATTAATTATTGGGATTTTTCATGGATTGAAAAGAAAAATATAACTTCACACGACCGTTAGGAGCCGATAATTTTTTTTTTACAAAAAGACTGGAAGTTGCAGGAAACATTGTAGACCCCTGAGTTTCACAACCGTTAATATCCATATTTTCGACAAAAAATTACCACGAATAAGATTCATTGATTTTTAGTATCAAATTGAATAATAAAGTGAAGCGTGCGGAGCAGCACGAGCGGACAGCGGAGTGGGGGAAGAGCGCTCGCGGTAGAAACTAATTTCGTGCATTCAAAATGACTTGCGCTTGGAAAATCTTCAGTATCTCGGCTTCCAGAACACCTACAAAAATCATATTGTACTTAATCTTTAGCATTTGCAAATACAAAAATGGTTACGTAACGACTACATATTACATACACTGTATTAATACATATTAATACATACACTGAGGAACCCTTAATACCTGAAGAAATTATAAAAAGAAATATAATGCAGCTGTGCCAGGTCCTTGCAAAACAAAAGTATGGGTGTAAAAACATTCACATAAATCCACGAGTGTTTGTAAACATTGTGAGTCAGCTCATTGTAAAAACTTTGAAACTATTACAAACATTCAAGAGAATGATGAAAATTCCTTCAATTTTGACTTTATTCCTCACAAAAATGTGGATGAAGAAGAAGAAGATAGTAAATTACAAGATTATACAACGAAGAGAAGGAGAATGTGTTATGTATATTTAAAGAGTTTTAATTATAAACAATTATCTATGTATTATGTATAAAATCATTATTATAAAATTTTTATAATAATGATTTTGTACATAGAGATACAAGATAATTTTTTTTTATAAAAAATTATCTCGACTCCTAATGGTCGTATGAAGTTATTTTTTTTAAATTCGTGAAAAAAATGCTAGTAATTGATTCCCGTACTACAAATCAGGTTAACCGGATTATATAATAAGGAAGATACACTTACCAGTCCTATATCTGGACATACCCTAAGTTCTTTCACCTTCACTGAGGATCTTCAGAGTGGTGTACGACCTGTTTTATATATATATATATATATATATATATATATATATATATATATATATATATATATATATATATATATATATATATAAATATATATATATATATATATATATATATATATATATATATATATATATATATATATATACTTGTACAACTTCTAAGTGGTTCGTTTCCATGTGTATAGTAGTTCGTTTCCGTATGTATGTCCAGATATAGCACTGGTAAGTGTATCTTCCTAATTATTCATCTGTTTGCTTATTTCTCTATGTAATGAATTGCTAACAAATATGAATAGCTTAGAATTTCAAAGCTAATATATATATATATATATATATATATATATATATATATATATATATATATATATATATATATATATATATATATATATATATATATATATATATATATATATATATATATATATATATATATATATATATGTATATATATATATATATATATATATATATATATATATATATATATATATATATATATATATATATATATATATATATATATATATATATATATATATATATATATATATATATTAGCTTTGAAATTCTAAGCTATTCATATTTGTTAGCAATTCATTACATAGAGAAATAAGCAAACAGATGAATAATTAGGAAGATACACTTACCAGTGCTATATCTGGACATACATACGGAAACGAACTACTATACACATGGAAACGAACCACTTAGAAGTTGTACAAGTATATATATATATATATATATATATATATATATATATATATATATATATATATATATATATATATATATATATATATATATATATATATATATATATATATATATATATATATATATATATATATATATATATATATATATATATATATATATATATATATATATATATATATATATATATATATATATATATATATATATATATATATATATATATATATATAAAACAGGTCGTACACCACTCTGAAGATCCTCAGTGAAGGTGAAAGAACTTAGGGTATGTCCAGATATAGGACTGGTAAGTGTATCTTCCTTATTATATAATCCGGTTAACCTGATTTGTAGTACGGGAATCAATTACTAGCATTTTTTTCACGAATTTAAAAAAAATAACTTCATACGACCATTAGGAGTCGAGATAATTTTTTATAAAAAAAAATTATCTTGTATCTCTATGTACAAAATCATTATTATAAAAATTTTATAATAATGATTTTATATATAATACATAGATAATTGTTTATAATTAAAACTCTTTAAATATACATAACACATTCTCCTTCTATCGTTGTATAATCTAGTAATTTACTATCTTCTTCTTCTTCATCCACATTTTTGTGAGGAATAAAGTCAAAATTGAAGGAATTTTCATCATTCTCTTGAATGTTTGTAATAGTTTCAAAGTTTTTACAATGAGCTGACTCACAATGTTTACAAACACTCGTGGATTTATGTGAATGTTTTTACACCCATACTTTTGTTTTGCAAGGACCTGGCACAGCTGCATTATATTTCTTTTTATAATTTCTTCAGGTATTAAGGGTTCCTCAGTGTATGTATTAATATGTATTAATACAGTGTATGTAATATGTAGTCGTTACGTAACCATTTTTGTATTTGCAAATGCTAAAGATTAAGTACAATATGATTTTTGTAGGTGTTCTGGAAGCCGAGATACTGAAGATTTTCCAAGCGCAAGTCATTTTGAATGCACGAAATTAGTTTCTACCGCGAGCGCTCTTCCCCCACTCCGCTGTCCGCTCGTGCTGCTCCGCACGCTTCACTTTATTATTCAATTTGATACTAAAAATCAATGAATCTTATCGTGGTAATTTTTTGTCGAAAATATGGATATTAACGGTTGTGAAACTCAGGGGTCTACAATGTTTCCTGCAACTTCCAGTCTTTTTGTAAAAAAAAAATTATCGGCTCCTAACGGTCGTGTGAAGTTATATTTTTCTTTTCAATCCATGAAAAATGCCAATAATTAATTCCCGTAGCTGCCATTTCCACCAAATATAAATTGAGTTATATAAAAAAATATGTAAAAAAATGCAATGTTTTCAAATTCATTTTCTGACACCTGGAATAAAAAATATATACAACTGTTCTACAGGATGATAGCGCAACTCTTCACGAACAATATGAGCGCTTACTCGATCCTCAAGCATAAACCCCTGAGAAGATATAACGAATTTAGGAGGGCATCTTTATCTCGAAAAATCGATATATCTGGATGTTGTCAATATTTTTAAATTTTTCAGAAAAGGTTTTTTTTAGCTTTACTCCAGTCAATAGGGAATATTACCTGGAAAAATTTAGGAGGATTTATGTTTTTTGGGTCGCTATTTCCCGCGTGATGTGCTTGAACAAGGTAAGATTTTCTTATAATATTTTTCAAATAAGTTAACATCAAAATTATTGTCATTTCGTACTCCGTTAAATTTGCTTTTTATAAAGTTCATTTTTAAACTCTCTGTGGTTAACGTTTGATGTAAATATTCTGTATAGTGTAAACATAACCTCATTTATATGTTTGACGCCAACCTCACAACATATAACGCAGCCACTAGAAGTGTCATTTTTTAGACCACTGCCTGGAGGTCTATGTTATTGCAGTGGAAAATGGCTAACTCTAAAGCAACGTCAATAAAGAAAGAAAATTCCCTAAATCTAAACGATACTATTAAGCGGATAAATGACATTGAAAAGAACGGCTTGAAGGATGGTACAAAAAGAAACCTTATTAGTTGTTTTGAAGCTACAGGAATATATCTGTTCACCCCAGAGAGGGTGTTAAATAACAACGAATTTGAAGCCAGTTTTAATGATACTTAAGTTAATATCTCAAAGAAAAACGATATAATAATGTTCCTATTAGAGGTGAAAGCAAGCAGAAGAAGAAATTAATGGGCTTTGGTTTATCAAAACTATCCATTGCTTTATCTTAAGGGTATCAAAGTGACCCCATTTTAAGTATGACTGTTGAATTTTTTTAAAGTAAAATGTGAAAGAAATATGTACTTTATATACCAAAGTTGTACGCAGGGGGGTGCTGATTTTTATGTAAATTTTTTTTACGGACCAAAAGCTATTATTAATGGCTAAAATCCATAAATTATGAAAAAAATTATCAATTTCACCCCACTTTACGGTATTTTACAAGAATTCTCTGAATCTTCATCGATTTTCATGAAAATTTGGAATTAAGGTCATCTTACACTTAACTTCAAAAGTGACATATTCCCGAATTGTGTTTTTTGCTTTTAAGGGGTAAAAACTACCCCTTTTTCTATAAAATATAGAAAAAATGTAAAAAATAAAAATACATATTCTAACCCTGCTAAACTTTTGGATTACGTGAGTAATACTGAAATAAAGTAATTTGTAAAGGGATACCGGTCAATATCCATTCTGGTGGGAATGTAGGGGGTTTTAACGTTAATTTTTTTCTCAAAAATGTGAGCGGCCCACCGTTTTTGCATCGTATCTCGCTTAGTTATAGCGCAATATTAAAGCAACAGTGCTCATTTCAAAGGTCTTTCGTTTCGTTTTTTATATATATATATATATATATATATATATATATATATATATATATATATATATATATATATATATATATATATATATATATATATATATATATATAGTTTTGAGTTGAGTGTCTATTTTAATTTTTTTTCATTTTGTCTTAATTTTCTAAACTTATATTATAAAGTTATATATATATATAATAAAGTTATAAATTACGTATAATGTTAAATCGGCATAATATTTTACATTATCATGCAAAAAGTCGATCAACTATAAACAGCGCACTTTATTTTTAGATATTTAGGTTAAAAGTTCAATGTCAAGCCAAACATTATACTTATAATTATGGTTTTGTCACTATCTTTAAAACTGCTCATCTAGCTGCAATATAAAAAAATTCTGATCGAAATTAATATACTTCTGCTTAATTCTTAATAGTCATCCTTGGGGATGACATGCCAAAACCTTCGCTTGCTTAAATTGCTTGATTTGTTTATCTATCGCTGGGAATTATATTAATCTTAATAATTTGTAAGGTTAAATAACTATACATATTGATTTAGTTATGTGAATCGTCAAATATCATTGATGATTGTACTATTATTAGGATGATTGAAAACAATAATAGGATATGATAATATTTGACTGAATAGATATCATGTATCCGTTAAATTTAATAAAAATTATTTTAGCCACTGATATATAAGGCAAACAACTACCTTACCGGCAATACTCAATATATCCTCTAAAAAAACAGATAATTCAAGTACTTCTTATAGTCAGGTAAAACGGGGTAAGGGTCGTTTGACCCTGAAAAAATTGTAACAAAAGCAAATCCACTGTAAACTGACCCAGCACACTGATACTTAACACATATCCAAAATCCGACAAAATCAATCCTCAGGAACATTGTGGTACTTAGCTACTTCGAATATGGCCGCCTGACTCAGATTATAAAATGTATTCCGTTATAAACCAGGCTTGTGATACATCTATTTATCATGATTTTAAATATTGTGTTTCTAAATAACTTTTTCTATATTGCAGGTAACAGTTTACACAGTTTAGAAATATTTTAAGTTTACAGTTTAGAAATATAGTTACTGGAGTTACCTTTGATGTCGATAAGGTTAATGTTCATGATGCACTTAAAATTGGCAGTGGAATTGTTGGTAAACCTCCTGGAAACTATGTATTTTCATACACCTGTAAAAGATCTGATAAAGTGAAAACACTAGCTTCAATTGCAAGAGTGAAAATTAATGACACTGACGATTGAAGCATTGACCCAGTACTTTTGTTTCAACGTCTAATTGTTGTTGCAAGCAATGGTGATGTGAACCTTCAAGACACATTGCAATATGAACTTTGTGCATATCCATCAATTATGAGAATGGGCGAAAAGTCAAAACTTGCACATTGCATCAACAAACATGTTAAGAACATGACTGATGAATCGCAGAGGCAGCAGGTGCCAACTCAGTATGTCTTAGATGGAGGGTCATTGCTTCATCGAATGCCTTGGAATTATTGTTATTATTGAATCCATCGCATCTTTAAAGAAAAGGTCGTGTCATCCAAGTGCTTCGTTAAACCAGAGACGCTGCCACCTACTGCATCAGTAGTGAAGTACCATTCATTCCGATGCTACTACCAAATATTGGAGTGGATGGGAAAGCAAGAAATTGTTAATGCATGCTCTTGGGGATGGTTTATGCGGAACAATAAGTATTTCCCAAAATTAAGTGATTTACCTCCAGCTCCATAGTCTCTCTTAACTACTATTCGCTGCAAGTGTACAAAGGAATGCGGAACAATACGATGTAGCTGCAGAAAAAAATGGTCTAACTTGTACAGATGCTTGTGGGCAGTGCCAGGAATCTGGCTGTGTTAACTTCGTACACGAACAATATGAGGTTGCTTCAGAAGACCCCGATATTGATGAATGAGTGTTCATATTTCAAACTTTACTTGTATCACATTTCTTTGATGTTAATTTACTTCATATCCTCTCCCCCTGTCATTTTGTCATAAGTCCTGTGTAATATTTGGAAAATAAAAATAAAATTTTAACTATCACAGGAGATTTGTTATTACCATGGAAAAATAGCCTAGAAACATGTGTCACGCTCACTTGTCGGAATGATTAACAAAATGTCACATTTTGACCTATTTCGGCAGCCAGTCTGAAAATTTTGCATTTTTAAGTAATTTCCCGTAGAAGGATTTTAGCGGATTTTGGATATATACTGTAACACATATTGTTGAGACTAACTACGAAGGATTTGCTTTTGTTGCAATTTTTTCAAGGTTAGTTCCCTTTTTTTCATAGGTTTACCTGACTATTACGTATCACTGTATTTTTAATCCAATAGAACTTATGTGGTCACAATTAAAAATGAGAGTTCGTAGAAAAAATTTGTTTCTAAAATTCAATAAAAACGTGGAACTTATTAAAGAATGAATTTTTAAATATTTTAAAAGAAGACTGGTCGTAGTCCATTTTCAAAGTAAGTAAATATGAAGAAGCATACAGAAAACAAGGACAAATTCTGCTCAATGGTAGTGAAAGATTTATTATCAGTCTGGCAGATGAATCTGATGATATACATATGTTTTTTCAGATGAAAGTTTCAATTGAGGGCACTACCTATATAAACTAATAAATGTTGTATGTACGTAATGTTTATTACATTAAAATAAAACTCATATTTTATTAATTGTTAAGATTTCTCAAACAACTCATGAGACAAATGAATAAAGTATTTTTTAAATTATGTTAAAAAATTATTTTGCTAAAGGAGAAAACAAAGAGAGTCCCTTTGATGCTGACCCTGGCTGATATTTGGAATTGGTAATGCCTGTATATTTTTATACGAATATGAAGACTTATTTCTGGCGGATACTATAGTAATACACAGTAATACAGTATAATAGTATTTACTGGTATAATGAGGGAGAAACGATAAATCATTAAATAGATGTTTACTGCATTCTATATGCGATGCAGTAAATCCAAAAATAGTGTAGTTGCATCCAGAATAATGCTGCAGTTCCATTGCTTCCCTGTGCGCATGAACACCCCCGGAGCTCGGTCCAATCGATTGCAACTTTGATAGTAACCTGCAATTGTTTGACTTTGCTGCATGTATATTGTATATGCTGTCTGATATTCAAAATTCTAAACTAATAAATAGTGGTTGTGACTTAATAACCATCCCTAGAGTAAGGGATGGATTTAGAAACCCTTGATTTTTATATTGATATTGCACACTTTAATAATGCCCGGAAAAATGAAGATCTACTCATTTTCAAAATTAGAAGCAGTTGTTGTACAAGGTAGGCGAAATAATATAAGTAACTCATTAATCAATAAGAAATACATACCCGCTAGGAACTAGGCTTATTTTATATTCACGACTGATGAGACTAATTTGCTTCCTATTTTTTCTCAATATAATCATTATCAATTATGATTGTCACATCATTGGAAATGTCTAATATAAAACGAAAGATTCTTTAAAATTAGGATGTTACAGTATTTTTAAATGCCGAATTATAATATTTTACTAGCCGTGACCTACTGAGAATAATGTTGGCATAAAAGTGCATCAGATGAATAAAATCGATGAATGCATTGCATGCTAGATATCCTTACCCTCCTGGTTAAACAAATGGTATAATAGAAGAAAAAAGTATAACCAAATAATATTTTCAGGGTCGGTTGTTTATTGGGGTGGTAGTCAAGATCTAAAAAAGTCCTACCGGCCAGGGGTGTGCTTCACTCCATTATCACCCCCAATCGTGACATGGTGCTGGTTTTTTCCAATATTTCTTAAACGCGTCATTCTACGACAAATTAGTGTAATACAAAAAAGTGTAAGAAAATTTCCAGTACAAAATATTCAATAGAAAATGTCCAATGAGTTGTAGAAGAATTTTTATCAGCTGTCGAGTTATTAACGGGTAAAGTAAAAGGGTACACTTATTATTTTAATATAGTGACTTCAAAAAAAGGAGGTTGTTCTCAATTCGGTTGTATTTTTTTTATATTAGCTACCCGAGAACTCCTTTATATTCACAGTGTTCGTGTTCAGCGACCCCAAAAACCTCCGAGTGGTAGAACTGGACTCATTTCCATCAATATTTACCGGGTTGTAATTTTTTTATTTATTGTCTCTTCGAGATGCATGTTTTTTTATTCATTAATGCATTATTTCAAACTGGATTGATCAATTTAGTTCACAGTTTGTAGACGCTCTCACGAATCGAACGCACAAAACCGCATTAAGATCCATCTTATTGCTCAAAAAGTCGATAACTAAGCAGTTTTTAGTGGTTTAGTTCCTCGACTACTGATGAACTGAATAATTCAAGTAATAAGGAATATAAGGATAAGTATTTACTATGGCCTATGGAATTGACGATGGTTATCAACCTTCCAAAAACATATTTCTGTATTTCGCCATGTAACAATTAACTTTAACTTCGTAAAATAGTTTAAAATGCATCTAGTATATCTATATCACAAAGAGCCAAATTTATTCCCATATTTAAAAATTCGTCATTTATAAATCAATTTTAATCATCATAAAAGTCAATTTTAATCATCAGTCCAGTCATTAGGGATACTTTGATGACAACATACAGACAGAAGAAATTGAGTTGAGTTGAAGAATTGAAATTTACGATTTATTTAATTGATAGTTTATACTTGATTGTATCATCAATACCTAGCATTCTCACTGTGACATTAATTATTAGGCTTCCAACTGGTGCAGAAACGTTTAAAAAATATTAAAAAATGGCGTCACAATTGCAAGTTAAACATAAAAAAGTTAATTGAAAAAACGTGAAAATAATGTTTTATTCTATTTTGGAATTACGAATTTAATAGGCCCTCCGGATTTGCATCCGCAAGATCATTCCCCACATTGAAATTTTTTTAAAGTATATCTTCAAGTACATAGTTTAGAAGCGTCTTTTCGACCGTCTGTACCCTGACTAGCTGGATCAGCGCTTTCGCAATAGTTTCTCGCCCGATTGTACCGGACCGCTGTTTTTGCACGAGATTTGCCTCGCTCAGAACTTTACTGTTTTTATCGATGTAGAGTTCACTGCCAGGTGCTTCATCCCGTTAAGAGATATTGCAAAACAAACAGCGCCGTGTCACTATTGGGGGTGAAAATGGGGTGAAACATACCAACTCTTTAGATATTTAATGTTACTCCCAGTCAGTAATAATGTTTACTCACAATCGGTTAGTAATTTATGGATTTCTAACCTTTGAAGTAATCGGGAAGCGACTTATTACTTACTTTACTTTCCCAGCTAGCCGGGAAAGTACTTTCCCGGCTAGCATCTGTCACTTTTCTTACCTGGAAATGTCAATGTCATTTTTGATTAAAAGATGGTTTAGAAAGAATAGAATCCACTCAACATTTATTTAATTCAGAAACAACAACATCAATAACAAAAAGAAAACTATTTGGAATTATAAATATTAATAGTTACATTGGAATTATGATTACTATTAACGGTTAAAGTAAGACCGTGTTGCTCAAAATTATGAGTTTCAGAAATAGATGAAGACGCCGACGTTTCTGGATTTTCTACATGAGACAACATATTAGCAATTTTTATTTGTCCATGTAATGAATTCTCCACATATCCCTCTGCTACGGTGTTGGATTTCCAACCCCCCAACTTTTTCAACTGTAGGATATCTCCACCTGTATTTGCTAATAATGTTGCTGAAGTACGTCTAAAACAATGTCCTGTAAACGTGTTAACATTTTCCAGCTTTAAATAAGTTGCTATTTTTTTGGGAAAACTTCCTATAGCATTATGCCCAAAAGGCTGTCGTGTAATTTTACCAAATCTTATTTGTAAAAAAAATCTATCAGAGTCAATGTTATTACGAAGGTCACAGTATTGCTTTAATTACATTCCGATTTTGTAATTACAAATGTACGGGAAGAGTAGGTTTTTGTGACAGGAATCACTATTATAATTCGATTTTCTAAAATATCCAGGTCACTTATTTTCATTTTTAAAAGTTCATCGCACCTACAGGCTCCGGAAATGCCAATAATTAAAGCAACCTAAAAAAATTTAATATAACATATATTTAATATGCACTAAATAAATTAAAATTACCTTTTGAGGAAGATATTCTATCGGGGCATTGTTTAAAAATGTATCGATCTCTGCTTCAGAAAAAACACTTGACTTTTTAGCTTGATATCCCACATTCTTCCTTTTCAAAAATGCCTTCAATTTTGCGTAATTACTAATATCAACATTATGCCTCAAGTTTAATACTGCTCGCAACATCGAATATCTTGACCATAATGTGGAGGCTTTACTTTGTTTGCTTATTTCACAAAAATAAGCAAGAAGTACCGTCTCAGAGGTATGCTGCACACCTTTAGCCACGTACCATTTACTGTATAGTTCATAGGTGTTTTCATACCTCTCCCTGCTTTTTTCAGGAATTATTCCTTCAGTAGCTCTCTCTGCAGCTACCCGCACTGGTAGCGTACATTCAAATTCACTATCAGACATTTTTGTAAAATAAACACAATTTGATTATATGTACAATTAATGGCGTCGTGTATCGCCTAAATGTCAGATTCAACAAACTTGTTTTGTTACCTAGCAACGATCTCACAGGTTACTTAAAATAATTCATCTTATCACATAATGAAAATGGATACAGATATTTGAAACGAAATTATTATTGGTAGATTGTGAGTATTAGAAATCCATAAACTACTAACCGATTGTGAGTAAAATAGTATACAAACCTCGCGGGAACTCATTCTAGCCTCGCGTCTGTAGTTTACCTCGGTGCTTCGCACCTCGGTAAACTACCTTGCCGCTCGGCTGAAATAGAGTACTTTCCCGCTCGGTATGTAATGTACTATTTTGTTCTATTTTCCCTAACTTGCACTTCTTAGCTATAAATCCTATTTGATATTTTAAAATACACGCTTTACTATAATAAACGAAAATTTTACTATATATTAAACATGTTTTAGTTTAATATTTTGCTTTCATTCTAGATGTAAAACCTGCAGACTTTGAGACGGCCATATCAGCCTGCGGTTTTGGAAAGTTCAACATAATACTGTACATAATTTCTACCGCAGCAGGATGGTCCTCGGTGTTTGAAACAACCACTATGTCATACGTATTTCCCGCAGCAGAATGTGATCTTCAGTTAACTCTCAGTCATAAAGGATTACTTAATGCAGTTACCTATTCAGGTATGATATAATAATTGTATTATTTGCTTTTATTAAAATATTCATTTTACCATTTCATAGGGATGAGGCTTGAACTTTTTGATATGCATTTTTACACATAGGATTATGGATAATTCAGCTTATTGTAATTGTTTTCTTCTATTCCACATAAAGCTACGTAATTTCGGTGTACGAAACATAACGCACATGTACTATAACAACTATTAGTATCTAATCATAATATTTATCATAATAAATAAATCGTGGCCGGGACACATGACTTGCTTAAATAATTCATGAAATTAATCTAATGGAAGTGAAATCAGAGTAACTATGATTAGAAATAATCACGTAATGGAAAAATGTAAGAATAAATAGTAGTTATTTACGTAACCATTTATGAAAAGACTAATTGTGTTTGACGAATGTAAATTACATGAGTCAAATAAAAATAATCTTTTCATAACGTGTTAAGTACAAAATTTTAAAATATAAATCAGTTACATGGGTCTGTGCTTATGACCACACGATAGAAGTGAAAACTTCTAATTTTCGAATTTTAAAATATACACCCGCACCCGTTAATACACGTTGACCGTACACGCCCGTGACACAGATGCTTCAGGCACCCGGCGCTGGATGTGGCCCCACTGCATGTCATCCAAAATACCTACTCATAGTTAGCAAGTACTGCGACGGACCATGACTTCGGCAGTCGATTCGATTCAATCCAATCCAAAATATGACATGTTTGAAAATTTTCGTTAAAATAATATTCTTTGCAAGTTAGTTCAAAACTTTGTTAGTTGACGTCCGATCGTTATGAATTTTGGATATAATATTTTTTAATACTTCCCTGGCATAGTGCCTTGACAAGAGGAAATTTAGAAGGGCATAGAAAACTTAAGTTTTTTTTTCGATAGATGGCACAAAATGTCGTCATTTTGCTGCGTAAAATGGTGTCAAAACATTCAACTGTAAGAATCTCGCCTAAAATCATGTTGGCGAGAATACGTGTGTGAGATGCGTTCGCACGACTGACCAATTTTGGTACGGCAACCTGACATGCCGTTGTCTTATCATGAAATCGGTGCCAGCCAAGGTTTACAAACGTATAAGAAAGTAGGCTGGCACCGACTCTAAAACTAACAATAATTGTGTAAAAAATTGATTGTAATCTAATAAATTGATTGGCCTAACAAATTGATTGTATTCTAAGTGGTAATAGTAGTAGAATAACGTAGTTATTTTTTACTTTTTAACGAGCCAAAATGTGTAATGAGAGTTCCCATTATTACAATTAATTAATGAGAATGTTAAAATGATGTTAGAATGATGAAATAATGTTAATATTAATAATGTTAGAATGATATAAATCAATATTTAAATAATAGGTCCATATTTTTGCGTCCCTGTTCTTTAATAAATTTAAATATCTATAAATTAGGATTGTGCCCGGTGCATTCGCCATTTATGCTAGTATACATGGTGAGTTCCCCGGTATATCTTCGGAATCTAAGGTCCAATGCCAATAAAACTAAAATGGAACCCTCTTGGAAACACTAGTTTTCCAATAAAAAAGAATCATCAAAATTGATGCATAAATGACGGTGTTCTGAGGTAACGAACAAAAAAAAATTAGAAAAAAACAGTGGAATGTTCTCACTCCTATTTTTTTGAATTCGGTTAAAAATTAATTTCCGAAACGTCAAAAATGCATTTAAAATTTTACATTTGCAACCAGTCCCTGAAACCGTGAGTGCCCGCTGATCTCAAAATATGTACCTCAAAATATGTAGAAAGATGCTTTTTATATTTTCAATAGGAAAAATTATGAAAACGTGGCAATATTACGTATATATTTTTGGAAAAGAAAAGAAAATAATTTTTTAAGATACTTGTTTTTTCCACATTCATTTGGCTTCCAATTGTTTCCTTAAAATTTATGAAATCCTTGGAAAAAATTATAAGTTACGTTAAACATTTTATTTACACCAATTTGCATATCTACAGTTTCTTAAAAAATATGAACATAATAAAGACTCACCTTCAGTCCCTCGGTAATTTCATTTAAATAGAACTACGATTTTTGATAACAAAAGAAACATACTACACACATATGTACAAAAAATGTAAGTACACAGCGTAATAACTTAAAATTGTTATTTCACAAAATCAAGTCTAAAATATTTATTTTTCGTAACTGGTTCGTTACGTTTTACAACATACTGAATCGAACCGCGATCTGCAATATATACCGAGGTCAACATAGCCAAATCCGTAGGTACTGCACTTTATGATTAGCAGAAATTTCGTGTCTTTATTTTCTGCTTTAAATGTTTTAGATCTTTGAATCCTGTTAAAGACCATACCTTGCCCATTCCGATAGAACTTGAGTAAAATAGAACACATGGAAAACAAAACAGACCTCATCAAATTCACCGATTTTTTCTTGTAAATTTCCTTGGAAAAATGCCTCGTAGAGGTACATGTCCCTCCACAGTCTGATTGGTTGAGATTCAATTTGGCCGTCAGAGTTTTTCGATCTTTACTTTTTCCGTCCACATAAGTTTTAAAATTCACTTTTAGAATATCATTTATACTGTTTTCAGTATCCTCACTTATTTTGGCATCAATTAACATAAAATAACATAAAACAGGGAGAGCAAATTAATATCGACAAAACGATATACACCCCACAAGTACTAAAGAACACAGACTGAAAACTCCTAATTTGATCCAGCTCTCGCGTTATAAAAGCCGTTCTCCGTGTTCGGAGCACGAAATCTGAGCCCCATACCTCGTTGGGTAACTTTGGGATGATCTGTTGGCTGGGTTGGTGTATTAACGACTTTATATTGTACACATAGCCGTCGTAAACGGGTAATATCTAAAAACATTTATTAAAATATATGCATTTAATTACTGTTCTATTTTACTACTGTTCTATTTGACTAGG
>CAXKVY010011111.1:0-26315 GCA_964058915.1 Tetropium fuscum | reverse complement strand
GTAATAATGGGAACTCTCATTACACATTTTGGCTCGTTAAAAAGTAAAAAATAACTACGTTATTCTACTACTATTACCACTTAGAATACAATCAATTTGTTAGGCCAATCAATTTATTAGATTACAATCAATTTTTTACACAATTATTGTTAGTTTTAGAGTCGGTGCCAGCCTACTTTCTTATACGTTTGTAAACCTTGGCTGGCACCGATTTCATGATAAGACAACGGCATGTCAGGTTGCCGTACCAAAATTGGTCAGTCGTGCGAACGCATCTCACACACGTATTCTCGCCAACATGATTTTAGGCGAGATTCTTACAGTTGAATGTTTTGACACCATTTTACGCAGCAAAATGACGACATTTTGTGCCATCTATCGAAAAAAAAACTTAAGTTTTCTATGCCCTTCTAAATTTCCTCTTGTCAAGGCACTATGCCAGGGAAGTATTAAAAAATATTATATCCAAAATTCATAACGATCGGACGTCAACTAACAAAGTTTTGAACTAACTTGCAAAGAATATTATTTTAACGAAAATTTTCAAACATGTCATATTTTGGATTGGATTGAATCGAATCGACTGCCGAAGTCATGGTCCGTCGCAGTACTTGCTAACTATGAGTAGGTATTTTGGATGACATGCAGTGGGGCCACATCCAGCGCCGGGTGCCTGAAGCATCTGTGTCACGGGCGTGTACGGTCAACGTGTATTAACGGGTGCGGGTGTATATTTTAAAATTCGAAAATTAGAAGTTTTCACTTCTATCGTGTGGTCATAAGCACAGACCCATGTAACTGATTTATATTTTAAAATTTTGTACTTAACACGTTATGAAAAGATTATTTTTATTTGACTCATGTAATTTACATTCGTCAAACACAATTAGTCTTTTCATAAATGGTTACGTAAATAACTACTATTTATTCTTACATTTTTCCATTACGTGATTATTTCTAATCATAGTTACTCTGATTTCACTTCCATTAGATTAATTTCATGAATTATTTAAGCAAGTCATGTGTCCCGGCCACGATTTATTTATTATGATAAATATTATGATTAGATACTAATAGTTGTTATAGTACATGTGCGTTATGTTTCGTACACCGAAATTACGTAGCTTTATGTGGAATAGAAGAAAACAATTACAATAAGCTGAATTATCCATAATCCTATGTGTAAAAATGCATATCAAAAAGTTCAAGCCTCATCCCTATGAAATGGTAAAATGAATATTTTAATAAAAGCAAATAATACAATTATTATATCATACCTGAATAGGTAACTGCATTAAGTAATCCTTTATGACTGAGAGTTAACTGAAGATCACATTCTGCTGCGGGAAATACGTATGACATAGTGGTTGTTTCAAACACCGAGGACCATCCTGCTGCGGTAGAAATTATGTACAGTATTATGTTGAACTTTCCAAAACCGCAGGCTGATATGGCCGTCTCAAAGTCTGCAGGTTTTACATCTAGAATGAAAGCAAAATATTAAACTAAAACATGTTTAATATATAGTAAAATTTTCGTTTATTATAGTAAAGCGTGTATTTTAAAATATCAAATAGGATTTATAGCTAAGAAGTGCAAGTTAGGGAAAATAGAACAAAATAGTACATTACATACCGAGCGGGAAAGTACTCTATTTCAGCCGAGCGGCAAGGTAGTTTACCGAGGTGCGAAGCACCGAGGTAAACTACAGACGCGAGGCTAGAATGAGTTCCCGCGAGGTTTGTATACTATTTTACTCACAATCGGTTAGTAGTTTATGGATTTCTAATACTCACAATCTACCAATAATAATTTCGTTTCAAATATCTGTATCCATTTTCATTATGTGATAAGATGAATTATTTTAAGTAACCTGTGAGATCGTTGCTAGGTAACAAAACAAGTTTGTTGAATCTGACATTTAGGCGATACACGACGCCATTAATTGTACATATAATCAAATTGTGTTTATTTTACAAAAATGTCTGATAGTGAATTTGAATGTACGCTACCAGTGCGGGTAGCTGCAGAGAGAGCTACTGAAGGAATAATTCCTGAAAAAAGCAGGGAGAGGTATGAAAACACCTATGAACTATACAGTAAATGGTACGTGGCTAAAGGTGTGCAGCATACCTCTGAGACGGTACTTCTTGCTTATTTTTGTGAAATAAGCAAACAAAGTAAAGCCTCCACATTATGGTCAAGATATTCGATGTTGCGAGCAGTATTAAACTTGAGGCATAATGTTGATATTAGTAATTACGCAAAATTGAAGGCATTTTTGAAAAGGAAGAATGTGGGATATCAAGCTAAAAAGTCAAGTGTTTTTTCTGAAGCAGAGATCGATACATTTTTAAACAATGCCCCGATAGAATATCTTCCTCAAAAGGTAATTTTAATTTATTTAGTGCATATTAAATATATGTTATATTAAATTTTTTTAGGTTGCTTTAATTATTGGCATTTCCGGAGCCTGTAGGTGCGATGAACTTTTAAAAATGAAAATAAGTGACCTGGATATTTTAGAAAATCGAATTATAATAGTGATTCCTGTCACAAAAACCTACTCTTCCCGTACATTTGTAATTACAAAATCGGAATGTAATTAAAGCAATACTGTGACCTTCGTAATAACATTGACTCTGATAGATTTTTTTTACAAATAAGATTTGGTAAAATTACACGACAGCCTTTTGGGCATAATGCTATAGGAAGTTTTCCCAAAAAAATAGCAACTTATTTAAAGCTGGAAAATGTTAACACGTTTACAGGACATTGTTTTAGACGTACTTCAGCAACATTATTAGCAAATACAGGTGGAGATATCCTACAGTTGAAAAAGTTGGGGGGTTGGAAATCCAACACCGTAGCAGAGGGATATGTGGAGAATTCATTACATGGACAAATAAAAATTGCTAATATGTTGTCTCATGTAGAAAATCCAGAAACGTCGGCGTCTTCATCTATTTCTGAAACTCATAATTTTGAGCAACACGGTCTTACTTTAACCGTTAATAGTAATCATAATTCCAATGTAACTATTAATATTTATAATTCCAAATAGTTTTCTTTTTGTTATTGATGTTGTTGTTTCTGAATTAAATAAATGTTGAGTGGATTCTATTCTTTCTAAACCATCTTTTAATCAAAAATGACATTGACATTTCCAGGTAAGAAAAGTGACAGATGCTAGCCGGGAAAGTACTTTCCCGGCTAGCTGGGAAAGTAAAGTAAGTAATAAGTCGCTTCCCGATTACTTCAAAGGTTAGAAATCCATAAATTACTAACCGATTGTGAGTAAACATTATTACTGACTGGGAGTAACATTAAATATCTAAAGAGTTGGTATGTTTCACCCCATTTTCACCCCCAATAGTGACACGGCGCTGTTTGTTTTGCAATATCTCTTAACGGGATGAAGCACCTGGCAGTGAACTCTACATCGATAAAAACAGTAAAGTTCTGAGCGAGGCAAATCTCGTGCAAAAACAGCGGTCCGGTACAATCGGGCGAGAAACTATTGCGAAAGCGCTGATCCAGCTAGTCAGGGTACAGACGGTCGAAAAGACGCTTCTAAACTATGTACTTGAAGATATACTTTAAAAAAATTTCAATGTGGGGAATGATCTTGCGGATGCAAATCCGGAGGGCCTATTAAATTCGTAATTCCAAAATAGAATAAAACATTATTTTCACGTTTTTTCAATTAACTTTTTTATGTTTAACTTGCAATTGTGACGCCATTTTTTAATATTTTTTAAACGTTTCTGCACCAGTTGGAAGCCTAATAATTAATGTCACAGTGAGAATGCTAGGTATTGATGATACAATCAAGTATAAACTATCAATTAAATAAATCGTAAATTTCAATTCTTCAACTCAACTCAATTTCTTCTGTCTGTATGTTGTCATCAAAGTATCCCTAATGACTGGACTGATGATTAAAATTGACTTTTATGATGATTAAAATTGATTTATAAATGACGAATTTTTAAATATGGGAATAAATTTGGCTCTTTGTGATATAGATATACTAGATGCATTTTAAACTATTTTACGAAGTTAAAGTTAATTGTTACATGGCGAAATACAGAAATATGTTTTTGGAAGGTTGATAACCATCGTCAATTCCATAGGCCATAGTAAATACTTATCCTTATATTCCTTATTACTTGAATTATTCAGTTCATCAGTAGTCGAGGAACTAAACCACTAAAAACTGCTTAGTTATCGACTTTTTGAGCAATAAGATGGATCTTAATGCGGTTTTGTGCGTTCGATTCGTGAGAGCGTCTACAAACTGTGAACTAAATTGATCAATCCAGTTTGAAATAATGCATTAATGAATAAAAAAACATGCATCTCGAAGAGACAATAAATAAAAAAATTACAACCCGGTAAATATTGATGGAAATGAGTCCAGTTCTACCACTCGGAGGTTTTTGGGGTCGCTGAACACGAACACTGTGAATATAAAGGAGTTCTCGGGTAGCTAATATAAAAAAAATACAACCGAATTGAGAACAACCTCCTTTTTTTGAAGTCACTATATTAAAATAATAAGTGTACCCTTTTACTTTACCCGTTAATAACTCGACAGCTGATAAAAATTCTTCTACAACTCATTGGACATTTTCTATTGAATATTTTGTACTGGAAATTTTCTTACACTTTTTTGTATTACACTAATTTGTCGTAGAATGACGCGTTTAAGAAATATTGGAAAAAACCAGCACCATGTCACGATTGGGGGTGATAATGGAGTGAAGCACACCCCTGGCCGGTAGGACTTTTTTAGATCTTGACTACCACCCCAATAAACAACCGACCCTGAAAATATTATTTGGTTATACTTTTTTCTTCTATTATACCATTTGTTTAACCAGGAGGGTAAGGATATCTAGCATGCAATGCATTCATCGATTTTATTCATCTGATGCACTTTTATGCCAACATTATTCTCAGTAGGTCACGGCTAGTAAAATATTATAATTCGGCATTTAAAAATACTGTAACATCCTAATTTTAAAGAATCTTTCGTTTTATATTAGACATTTCCAATGATGTGACAATCATAATTGATAATGATTATATTGAGAAAAAATAGGAAGCAAATTAGTCTCATCAGTCGTGAATATAAAATAAGCCTAGTTCCTAGCGGGTATGTATTTCTTATTGATTAATGAGTTACTTATATTATTTCGCCTACCTTGTACAACAACTGCTTCTAATTTTGAAAATGAGTAGATCTTCATTTTTCCGGGCATTATTAAAGTGTGCAATATCAATATAAAAATCAAGGGTTTCTAAATCCATCCCTTACTCTAGGGATGGTTATTAAGTCACAACCACTATTTATTAGTTTAGAATTTTGAATATCAGACAGCATATACAATATACATGCAGCAAAGTCAAACAATTGCAGGTTACTATCAAAGTTGCAATCGATTGGACCGAGCTCCGGGGGTGTTCATGCGCACAGGGAAGCAATGGAACTGCAGCATTATTCTGGATGCAACTACACTATTTTTGGATTTACTGCATCGCATATAGAATGCAGTAAACATCTATTTAATGATTTATCGTTTCTCCCTCATTATACCAGTAAATACTATTATACTGTATTACTGTGTATTACTATAGTATCCGCCAGAAATAAGTCTTCATATTCGTATAAAAATATACAGGCATTACCAATTCCAAATATCAGCCAGGGTCAGCATCAAAGGGACTCTCTTTGTTTTCTCCTTTAGCAAAATAATTTTTTAACATAATTTAAAAAATACTTTATTCATTTGTCTCATGAGTTGTTTGAGAAATCTTAACAATTAATAAAATATGAGTTTTATTTTAATGTAATAAACATTACGTACATACAACATTTATTAGTTTATATAGGTAGTGCCCTCAATTGAAACTTTCATCTGAAAAAACATATGTATATCATCAGATTCATCTGCCAGACTGATAATAAATCTTTCACTACCATTGAGCAGAATTTGTCCTTGTTTTCTGTATGCTTCTTCATATTTACTTACTTTGAAAATGGACTACGACCAGTCTTCTTTTAAAATATTTAAAAATTCATTCTTTAATAAGTTCCACGTTTTTATTGAATTTTAGAAACAAATTTTTTCTACGAACTCTCATTTTTAATTGTGACCACATAAGTTCTATTGGATTAAAAATACAGTGATACGTAATAGTCAGGTAAACCTATGAAAAAAAGGGAACTAACCTTGAAAAAATTGCAACAAAAGCAAATCCTTCGTAGTTAGTCTCAACAATATGTGTTACAGTATATATCCAAAATCCGCTAAAATCCTTCTACGGGAAATTACTTAAAAATGCAAAATTTTCAGACTGGCTGCCGAAATAGGTCAAAATGTGACATTTTGTTAATCATTCCGACAAGTGAGCGTGACACATGTTTCTAGGCTATTTTTCCATGGTAATAACAAATCTCCTGTGATAGTTAAAATTTTATTTTTATTTTCCAAATATTACACAGGACTTATGACAAAATGACAGGGGGAGAGGATATGAAGTAAATTAACATCAAAGAAATGTGATACAAGTAAAGTTTGAAATATGAACACTCATTCATCAATATCGGGGTCTTCTGAAGCAACCTCATATTGTTCGTGTACGAAGTTAACACAGCCAGATTCCTGGCACTGCCCACAAGCATCTGTACAAGTTAGACCATTTTTTTCTGCAGCTACATCGTATTGTTCCGCATTCCTTTGTACACTTGCAGCGAATAGTAGTTAAGAGAGACTATGGAGCTGGAGGTAAATCACTTAATTTTGGGAAATACTTATTGTTCCGCATAAACCATCCCCAAGAGCATGCATTAACAATTTCTTGCTTTCCCATCCACTCCAATATTTGGTAGTAGCATCGGAATGAATGGTACTTCACTACTGATGCAGTAGGTGGCAGCGTCTCTGGTTTAACGAAGCACTTGGATGACACGACCTTTTCTTTAAAGATGCGATGGATTCAATAATAACAATAATTCCAAGGCATTCGATGAAGCAATGACCCTCCATCTAAGAC
This sequence comes from Tetropium fuscum, assembly GCA_964058915.1. Classification (NCBI taxonomy): domain Eukaryota; kingdom Metazoa; phylum Arthropoda; class Insecta; order Coleoptera; family Cerambycidae; genus Tetropium; species Tetropium fuscum. The sequence goes on along the minus strand of CAXKVY010011111.1, from coordinate 19,253 downwards.
ATACTGAGTTGGCACCTGCTGCCTCTGCGATTCATCAGTCATGTTCTTAACATGTTTGTTGATGCAATGTGCAAGTTTTGACTTTTCGCCCATTCTCATAATTGATGGATATGCACAAAGTTCATATTGCAATGTGTCTTGAAGGTTCACATCACCATTGCTTGCAACAACAATTAGACGTTGAAACAAAAGTACTGGGTCAATGCTTCAATCGTCAGTGTCATTAATTTTCACTCTTGCAATTGAAGCTAGTGTTTTCACTTTATCAGATCTTTTACAGGTGTATGAAAATACATAGTTTCCAGGAGGTTTACCAACAATTCCACTGCCAATTTTAAGTGCATCATGAACATTAACCTTATCGACATCAAAGGTAACTCCAGTAACTATATTTCTAAACTGTAAACTTAAAATATTTCTAAACTGTGTAAACTGTTACCTGCAATATAGAAAAAGTTATTTAGAAACACAATATTTAAAATCATGATAAATAGATGTATCACAAGCCTGGTTTATAACGGAATACATTTTATAATCTGAGTCAGGCGGCCATATTCGAAGTAGCTAAGTACCACAATGTTCCTGAGGATTGATTTTGTCGGATTTTGGATATGTGTTAAGTATCAGTGTGCTGGGTCAGTTTACAGTGGATTTGCTTTTGTTACAATTTTTTCAGGGTCAAACGACCCTTACCCCGTTTTACCTGACTATAAGAAGTACTTGAATTATCTGTTTTTTTAGAGGATATATTGAGTATTGCCGGTAAGGTAGTTGTTTGCCTTATATATCAGTGGCTAAAATAATTTTTATTAAATTTAACGGATACATGATATCTATTCAGTCAAATATTATCATATCCTATTATTGTTTTCAATCATCCTAATAATAGTACAATCATCAATGATATTTGACGATTCACATAACTAAATCAATATGTATAGTTATTTAACCTTACAAATTATTAAGATTAATATAATTCCCAGCGATAGATAAACAAATCAAGCAATTTAAGCAAGCGAAGGTTTTGGCATGTCATCCCCAAGGATGACTATTAAGAATTAAGCAGAAGTATATTAATTTCGATCAGAATTTTTTTATATTGCAGCTAGATGAGCAGTTTTAAAGATAGTGACAAAACCATAATTATAAGTATAATGTTTGGCTTGACATTGAACTTTTAACCTAAATATCTAAAAATAAAGTGCGCTGTTTATAGTTGATCGACTTTTTGCATGATAATGTAAAATATTATGCCGATTTAACATTATACGTAATTTATAACTTTATTATATATATATATAACTTTATAATATAAGTTTAGAAAATTAAGACAAAATGAAAAAAAATTAAAATAGACACTCAACTCAAAACTATATATATATATATATATATATATATATATATATATATATATATATATATATATATATATATATATATATATATATATATATATATATATATATAAAAAACGAAACGAAAGACCTTTGAAATGAGCACTGTTGCTTTAATATTGCGCTATAACTAAGCGAGATACGATGCAAAAACGGTGGGCCGCTCACATTTTTGAGAAAAAAATTAACGTTAAAACCCCCTACATTCCCACCAGAATGGATATTGACCGGTATCCCTTTACAAATTACTTTATTTCAGTATTACTCACGTAATCCAAAAGTTTAGCAGGGTTAGAATATGTATTTTTATTTTTTACATTTTTTCTATATTTTATAGAAAAAGGGGTAGTTTTTACCCCTTAAAAGCAAAAAACACAATTCGGGAATATGTCACTTTTGAAGTTAAGTGTAAGATGACCTTAATTCCAAATTTTCATGAAAATCGATGAAGATTCAGAGAATTCTTGTAAAATACCGTAAAGTGGGGTGAAATTGATAATTTTTTTCATAATTTATGGATTTTAGCCATTAATAATAGCTTTTGGTCCGTAAAAAAAATTTACATAAAAATCAGCACCCCCCTGCGTACAACTTTGGTATATAAAGTACATATTTCTTTCACATTTTACTTTAAAAAAATTCAACAGTCATACTTAAAATGGGGTCACTTTGATACCCTTAAGATAAAGCAATGGATAGTTTTGATAAACCAAAGCCCATTAATTTCTTCTTCTGCTTGCTTTCACCTCTAATAGGAACATTATTATATCGTTTTTCTTTGAGATATTAACTTAAGTATCATTAAAACTGGCTTCAAATTCGTTGTTATTTAACACCCTCTCTGGGGTGAACAGATATATTCCTGTAGCTTCAAAACAACTAATAAGGTTTCTTTTTGTACCATCCTTCAAGCCGTTCTTTTCAATGTCATTTATCCGCTTAATAGTATCGTTTAGATTTAGGGAATTTTCTTTCTTTATTGACGTTGCTTTAGAGTTAGCCATTTTCCACTGCAATAACATAGACCTCCAGGCAGTGGTCTAAAAAATGACACTTCTAGTGGCTGCGTTATATGTTGTGAGGTTGGCGTCAAACATATAAATGAGGTTATGTTTACACTATACAGAATATTTACATCAAACGTTAACCACAGAGAGTTTAAAAATGAACTTTATAAAAAGCAAATTTAACGGAGTACGAAATGACAATAATTTTGATGTTAACTTATTTGAAAAATATTATAAGAAAATCTTACCTTGTTCAAGCACATCACGCGGGAAATAGCGACCCAAAAAACATAAATCCTCCTAAATTTTTCCAGGTAATATTCCCTATTGACTGGAGTAAAGCTAAAAAAAACCTTTTCTGAAAAATTTAAAAATATTGACAACATCCAGATATATCGATTTTTCGAGATAAAGATGCCCTCCTAAATTCGTTATATCTTCTCAGGGGTTTATGCTTGAGGATCGAGTAAGCGCTCATATTGTTCGTGAAGAGTTGCGCTATCATCCTGTAGAACAGTTGTATATATTTTTTATTCCAGGTGTCAGAAAATGAATTTGAAAACATTGCATTTTTTTACATATTTTTTTATATAACTCAATTTATATTTGGTGGAAATGGCAGCTACGGGAATTAATTATTGGCATTTTTCATGGATTGAAAAGAAAAATATAACTTCACACGACCGTTAGGAGCCGATAATTTTTTTTTTACAAAAAGACTGGAAGTTGCAGGAAACATTGTAGACCCCTGAGTTTCACAACCGTTAATATCCATATTTTCGACAAAAAATTACCACGATAAGATTCATTGATTTTTAGTATCAAATTGAATAATAAAGTGAAGCGTGCGGAGCAGCACGAGCGGACAGCGGAGTGGGGGAAGAGCGCTCGCGGTAGAAACTAATTTCGTGCATTCAAAATGACTTGCGCTTGGAAAATCTTCAGTATCTCGGCTTCCAGAACACCTACAAAAATCATATTGTACTTAATCTTTAGCATTTGCAAATACAAAAATGGTTACGTAACGACTACATATTACATACACTGTATTAATACATATTAATACATACACTGAGGAACCCTTAATACCTGAAGAAATTATAAAAAGAAATATAATGCAGCTGTGCCAGGTCCTTGCAAAACAAAAGTATGGGTGTAAAAACATTCACATAAATCCACGAGTGTTTGTAAACATTGTGAGTCAGCTCATTGTAAAAACTTTGAAACTATTACAAACATTCAAGAGAATGATGAAAATTCCTTCAATTTTGACTTTATTCCTCACAAAAATGTGGATGAAGAAGAAGAAGATAGTAAATTACTAGATTATACAACGATAGAAGGAGAATGTGTTATGTATATTTAAAGAGTTTTAATTATAAACAATTATCTATGTATTATATATAAAATCATTATTATAAAATTTTTATAATAATGATTTTGTACATAGAGATACAAGATAATTTTTTTTTATAAAAAATTATCTCGACTCCTAATGGTCGTATGAAGTTATTTTTTTTAAATTCGTGAAAAAAATGCTAGTAATTGATTCCCGTACTACAAATCAGGTTAACCGGATTATATAATAAGGAAGATACACTTACCAGTCCTATATCTGGACATACCCTAAGTTCTTTCACCTTCACTGAGGATCTTCAGAGTGGTGTACGACCTGTTTTATATATATATATATATATATATATATATATATATATATATATATATATATATATATATATATATATATATATATATATATATATATATATATATATATATATATATATATATATATATATATATATATATATATATATATATATATATATATATATATATATATATATATATATATATATATATATATATATATATATATATATATATATATATATATATATACTTGTACAACTTCTAAGTGGTTCGTTTCCATGTGTATAGTAGTTCGTTTCCGTATGTATGTCCAGATATAGCACTGGTAAGTGTATCTTCCTAATTATTCATCTGTTTGCTTATTTCTCTATGTAATGAATTGCTAACAAATATGAATAGCTTAGAATTTCAAAGCTAATATATATATATATATATATATATATATATATATATATATATATATATATATATATATATATATATATATATATATATATATATATATATATATATATATATATATATATATATATATATATATATATATATATATATATATATATATATATATATATATATATATATATATATATATATATATATATATATATATATATATATATATATATATATATATATATATATATATATATATATATATATTAGCTTTGAAATTCTAAGCTATTCATATTTGTTAGCAATTCATTACATAGAGAAATAAGCAAACAGATGAATAATTAGGAAGATACACTTACCAGTGCTATATCTGGACATACATACGGAAACGAACTACTATACACATGGAAACGAACCACTTAGAAGTTGTACAAGTATATATATATATATATATATATATATATATATATATATATATATATATATATATATATTATATATATATATATATATATATATATATATATATATATATATATATATATATATATATATATATATATATATATATAAAACAGGTCGTACACCACTCTGAAGATCCTCAGTGAAGGTGAAAGAACTTAGGGTATGTCCAGATATAGGACTGGTAAGTGTATCTTCCTTATTATATAATCCGGTTAACCTGATTTGTAGTACGGGAATCAATTACTAGCATTTTTTTCACGAATTTAAAAAAAATAACTTCATACGACCATTAGGAGTCGAGATAATTTTTTATAAAAAAAAATTATCTTGTATCTCTATGTACAAAATCATTATTATAAAAATTTTATAATAATGATTTTATACATAATACATAGATAATTGTTTATAATTAAAACTCTTTAAATATACATAACACATTCTCCTTCTCTTCGTTGTATAATCTTGTAATTTACTATCTTCTTCTTCTTCATCCACATTTTTGTGAGGAATAAAGTCAAAATTGAAGGAATTTTCATCATTCTCTTGAATGTTTGTAATAGTTTCAAAGTTTTTACAATGAGCTGACTCACAATGTTTACAAACACTCGTGGATTTATGTGAATGTTTTTACACCCATACTTTTGTTTTGCAAGGACCTGGCACAGCTGCATTATATTTCTTTTTATAATTTCTTCAGGTATTAAGGGTTCCTCAGTGTATGTATTAATATGTATTAATACAGTGTATGTAATATGTAGTCGTTACGTAACCATTTTTGTATTTGCAAATGCTAAAGATTAAGTACAATATGATTTTTGTAGGTGTTCTGGAAGCCGAGATACTGAAGATTTTCCAAGCGCAAGTCATTTTGAATGCACGAAATTAGTTTCTACCGCGAGCGCTCTTCCCCCACTCCGCTGTCCGCTCGTGCTGCTCCGCACGCTTCACTTTATTATTCAATTTGATACTAAAAATCAATGAATCTTATTCGTGGTAATTTTTTGTCGAAAATATGGATATTAACGGTTGTGAAACTCAGGGGTCTACAATGTTTCCTGCAACTTCCAGTCTTTTTGTAAAAAAAAAATTATCGGCTCCTAACGGTCGTGTGAAGTTATATTTTTCTTTTCAATCCATGAAAAATCCCAATAATTAATTCCCGTAGCTGCCATTTCCACCAAATATAAATTGAGTTATATAAAAAAATATGTAAAAAAATGCAATGTTTTCAAATTCATTTTCTGACACCTGGAATAAAAAATATATACAACTGTTCTACAGGATGATAGCGCAACTCTTCACGAACAATATGAGCGCTTACTCGATCCTCAAGCATAAACCCCTGAGAAGATATAACGAATTTAGGAGGGCATCTTTATCTCGAAAAATCGATATATCTGGATGTTGTCAATATTTTTAAATTTTTCAGAAAAGGTTTTTTTTAGCTTTACTCCAGTCAATAGAGAATATTACCTGGAAAAATTTAGGAGGATTTATGTTTTTTGGGTCGCTATTTCCCGCGTGATGTGCTTGAACAAGGTAAGATTTTCTTATAATATTTTTCAAATAAGTTCCACATTAACATCAAAATTATTGTCATTTCGTACTCCGTTAAATTTGCTTTTTATAAAGTTCATTTTTAAACTCTCTGTGGTTAACGTTTGATGTAAATATTCTGTATAGTGTAAACATAACCTCATTTATATGTTTGACGCCAACCTCACAACATATAACGCAGCCACTAGATGTGTCATTTTTTAGACCACTGCCTGGAGGTCTATGTTATTGCAGTGGAAAATGGCTAACTCTAAAGCAACGTCAATAAAGAAAGAAAATTCCCTAAATCTAAACGATACTATTAAGCGGATAAATGACATTGAAAAGAACGGCTTGAAGGATGGTACAAAAAGAAACCTTATTAGTTGTTTTGAAGCTACAGGAATATATCTGTTCACCCCAGAGAGGGTGTTAAATAACAACGAATTTGAAGCCAGTTTTAAAGATACTTAAGTTAATATCTCAAAGAAAAACGATATAATAATGTTCCTATTAGAGGTGAAAGCAAGCAGAAGAAGAAATTAATTGGCTTTGGTTTATCAAAACTATCCATTGCTTTATCTTAAGGGTATCAAAGTGACCCCATTTTAAGTATGACTGTTGAATTTTTTTAAAGTAAAATGTGAAAGAAATATGTACTTTATATACCAAAGTTGTACGCAGGGGGGTGCTGATTTTTATGTAAATTTTTTTTACGGACCAAAAGCTATTATTAATGGCTAAAATCCATAAATTATGAAAAAAATTATCAATTTCACCCCACTTTACGGTATTTTACAAGAATTCTCTGAATCTTCATCGATTTTCATGAAAATTTGGAATTAAGGTCATCTTACACTTAACTTCAAAAGTGACATATTCCCGAATTGTGTTTTTTGCTTTTAAGGGGTAAAAACTACCCCTTTTTCTATAAAATATAGAAAAAATGTAAAAAATAAAAATACATATTCTAACCCTGCTAAACTTTTGGATTACTTGAGTAATACTGAAATAAAGTAATTTGTAAAGGGATACCGGTCAATATCCATTCTGGTGGGAATGTAGGGGGTTTTAACGTTAATTTTTTTCTCAAAAATGTGAGCGGCCCACCGTTTTTGCATCGTATCTCGCTTAGTTATAACGCAATATTAAAGCAACAGTGCTCATTTCAAAGGTCTTTCCAAGTACTACAAAAAATGTTCTATAAGATTTTCTCGAAAAATACATCGGTTTTCCGTTATTTAACGTTGCATACTTCGAACAAAGTTGTTGCAAAAAAAAGTCTTCTTCAACGAGCCATAACTCCCTTTATTTTGGACCTAACGTATTCATAAAAAACACAACTCTTTGGTTTCTCATAAGCTTCATTTTTGGTCTTTACAACTTTTTGGGGAGAAGGCGAAGTTTTCGAGGCATTCGCGAAAAACCGCCCAGAAACATGCCTTTTTCACGTTTTCAATCGCGAATAACTAAAAAAATATCGATATATCGAAAAAACTTTATAGAATATTTTTTACATAGAATTTATCCTTCTATCCATTTCCGGGGTTATTTTTAGTGCAAAATTTCTACCCCCGAGAAGGGGTGGCATCCACCCTCACGATAAAAACAAACAGTAAATTTTCAATCACTAAATTTTACGTCAATCGGTCGAGGTACAAAGAATTCGCAGCGGAAAACCTTCCATGACTGCTCTACCTGTCGCGTTGCGTCCCAGAGCGCCTCTAAGTTTGATCTGTCAAAAAAGCATTTAGAAACCTTTTTTTTGTCTATTTTTTTGTATATTTCAAGCCATTTTCCTATAAAAATTAACAAAAATTTATTTAACTTGAAAAAAAATCATTTTTGGCGCCATTATTTTCACTGGAAATACCTCTATTTCCGGTGAGATTTTTTGGTGGGAAGCAAGTTAGCCTATAAAACTAAATCCTCAAATTTTTTCCAGGTCCATTTTTTTAGTCTCTATTGACTGGAGTACTTGCTATTAGCTATACTTGTCCCAAGCAAAAAGTATGGGAACGTTATAGTTAGGTTCTAGTTCTAAGTTCTAGAGAACCCGAAAAATATAGAAAATTGTTATAGAAGCATTTTGATATATTTTTTTAATATCTATAACGCCCTCATTTAACTTTTCTCGATAGGAGCTATAATTTTTTAATTATTTACAAAAAATCGTATTTTTCAACTTTGCGAATTTTTTAGGTTAAGTTTTTTAAGGTTTAGTTTCCTATACGAGCATATTTTTTTAATCCAGGTAGGAATTTCTGCTAATTTAACATTAGGCCGTGACAGAATGCTTAGACTAACAGTCGGCATCATAAATTATTGTCGTTGTTTTTTATTTAATAGTCGATCTATTAGGTATTGTTTACCTAAGTATTACCTTACGCATTACGTATTATTTACCTAAGTATTACCTTAAGTATTATTTACCTAATTTTTTACCTACTATATATTAGGTATTATTTACCTATCCCATAATATAAGTACGGATTTTTACCTTTTTTGTATTAATATTACTCTGTTAAAGGAACAACATATTAAATGAAGATCTGAGAAAACATACCTCGCTACCTACCGGCTTTGTAAACGCATATACAGACAAAATAGTTCGCCTATCCTAAAAGACAGAACGTTATTTATTCACTACTTACCATTTTCACTTCCTTTTTTATTTGTGTCACCAACTACGTCGTTTAACACAATTTTATTTCGAAAGTAATTGTGAATATCAGTTAACTTGTTCATTTTACACACCTGTGGAACCACTTAACTGAAACACATTTTTTTAATAGACACAATATTGCAAAATCTTACACTATTATTATTTTGCATGTTGGTATCAACCATAATAGATACCTATGATGGCCGTATGCACTGTTACGTTGTTAGTAGTTTCTGCCAAAAGTAAAGATGAATCTATTTTAAAACTCCTCGCAACCAATTAGTGTTTCGGCTCGACGAAATATGGTACTGATAAACTTGAACCACACAAGTGGATATTATAATATCCTCTAGCAGTACAAAATATTTACAACTTCAGCACAGTAGCGACGTTGCGATTGTTAATTTAAATATGGTGTATATCAGTCCCATTCATCACCTTAGTTGTAAATCACAACACTATAATCTTTATCATTGTTATCATAGTTTACTTTGATTGTAGCAAAAAAGATTATGGTATATTTTTATTTCATATTATTAACATACTCTTTAAATGCTATTTTTGCATATTGAATGTCCTCGTCTTGTTGGGTAAGTATTTTGCCAGGTTAAATATAAAAATGCTAAACAATAAACATTTGCAACTAAATCATCAGCCGAATGAATGTTGATTCATCAGCCAAATGTTGGTGGAATATTAGGCGAGGCATATGAGGTAAAAATGGATTTTTGCAATGGAAGACTTGCTATAGTTTTGATGTTCTCACCCTCTGTGTTTCTTGGGTCACTGGACATTTTTTTTTAGAAAAACGCCCCGTAGCGTTGAACATTGTAACTAAATTAAATATGTCTAACAATTTTTTTTTTATTAACTGGACTTAGAACTCGAAAAATTAGAAGTTGACGATGCTTCGAAGTACTTTATTCTGGAACATTCTTGGATTTCTTGGATTTCTTACAGAATGACGTCCTAGGAGCCAATACATTTGTCTGAATTTTAAGTTCAATTGCTCACTCACGAGGATTCAAGTAAAAACTTAAGTCCGTAACATGTTCGATTATAATTTTTATATTGACTGAAAAAGATATATACAGGATATTCCAAAAGTCAGCGTCATTCTTTGGATGTTTAACAAGTGTTTAGCGTAATATTCTGGCAAACGCAATAATATACAGAGGTATGCAGCTCATGCTCGTGCTCTTACGCATGGCAAATGGCATTACTCATAAGTCTTAGTCTAAAGGTAAGTATACACTACACGAAACTCTAAAGCTCATCAAATAGTTCCGCTGCAAGCCACCGTGACCAATCATTGAAATACTTTGACAATGCAGTGAAATAGCAGTAAAATATTATGTTTTATTTTTAAAAAGTACACTAAATCAGTAATTTTGTAAAATAACTTACCAGGCTAGCGTCCTTATTTTCTTACAGAATGGAAGAGTCTATAGTCCATTTATTTTAGAAAAAAAATACGTTTCAAAATCAATTTAATTTCAATTTAAAAATTGTTATTACATCGTTGATAATAGTAACCATACTGTTACAGAATTGTTTTTAAATAAATATCATTACCAAGTGCCTTCAAGATAAATTTATTTTAATCTGTTGTTCCTTAGAAACAAGCCACCTGCTATTATACTTAAAGTCAAATATATTCTCTTATCTCGTCGAAAGTATTTTGTATCATATACAGGCAACATGTTAACCTAGAGGTATCACAAGGTTTCTTAGCGAGTTGCAATGAAGAATGGATACACCCAGGGGTTAATAGATTATATTATCCATTAATGCGCCTTTTCATGATAATTTGTTTTTATTAGAACTTGTTTATATACACTGTATACGTTCCATATACGTATATCCAGTGTCCATATCCCAAATCTTATATTCTTATGTCTAGTACATAATTTATGTACAGAGCGAGTGGCATAGGTGGCTCTCGGGTGTCTGTTTGTGCTCTCTCATATACAGGCAACATGTTCTCCCAGAGGTATCACAAGGGTTCTTAACGAGTTGCAGTGAAGAATGGACACCACCAGGGGTTGATGTTAATCGACTATATTATCCATTAATACGCCTTTTCATGATAATTTGTTTTTATTAGAAGTTGTTTATATACACTGTATATATTCCATATACGTATATTCAGTGTCCATATCCCAAATCTTATATTCTTATATCCAGTACATAATTTATATACAGAGTGAGTCGCGTAGCATAGGTGACTCTCGGGTGCCAGTTTGTGCTCTATCATATATAGGCAACATGTTCTGCCAGAGGTATCACAAGGGTTCTTAGCGAGTTGCAGTGAAGAATGGATACCACCAGGGGTTAATGTTAATCGACTATATTATCCATTAATACGCTTTTCATGATAATTTGTTTTTATTAGAACTTCTTTATATACACTATATACATTCCATATACGTATATTCAGCGTCCATATCCCAAATCTTATATTCTTATGTCTAGTACATCATTTATATACAGAGCGAGTCGCATAGCATAGGTAGGCTTATTTCCTATTTCTTCTACCATCTTTCATTTTAATATGCTATATTTTCAAGAGTCAACCCCATTCGCAACTATTGAATGGGTTAAAACTGATAAATAAGTACTTTACAAAGATAGCATTGAAGTACGGGTTTTATGGACTTAGCGGGTCTTACATTTAAAATAAAATTAAGAAATCATTGATTATGTAGATATATAGACAACATTGTACAGAACAGAATGCCCCGTCTTAAATATGCAATTATTCAATTTGGGACTTTTCGATTATTTTCAGTACTTTCAGTACTACTTAGATTTGGGGTACTTTAACATCAAGAACATTTGCGTTACGTTAATGTGTCCAGTGTGAAGAATACGAATTTATGTGGTCATAAAATATAAGCTAAGTACTACCTTGGAAAGTACTTTCAATTATATGTTCATTATTGCTGTCCAAGAAAAGTTACTACAGTTATTAAAAATACTATAAAACACGCTACGTAATAAAATAGACAATATACATATTCTCTTATCATATAAGTGACTAGTAGGAACATTTATTGCCTATTGGTTATATGGTAAGTTTTATTGAAATCCATGAAATTAAAATGGTACTAAAAATGAGGAATGACAAAATATTTTTTATTTATTTATTTTATTAATTCCATCCATTATATAGAGTTAATATAAACAGCGAATAATTTAATATTTCCTTAGGCTTTGCTTAAAAAGTATCTACCTCTCGCATCATCATTTTGAGGTCATCTGGTCATCTGACTGAATATTTTGACTCCTAAATGGTTTGCTCCTTTACCAAATATATGAAGCTTAGTGTAAAACACTCATGGCTCTTTTTTGTCGCGTTGAAAGAATGGAACGCACTGTTTAAACAAAATGTGTTTCTGTATTAAATTAGGCTTTTTGCCTTATTAAATAAATGTTTTCTAATTCATAGACAACTACCATGTGTCTAATATTCATAGAGTGTATTTTCTAAACTCCAAAACATAGGTAATTCGCAATTTTTATTTTTTCCAAAACACAATTACACAAACATTTTTATAATATTTTACGAAAACATTAATTGAACTTAAATAAATAAATTATATCACTGTAGTGCCCTATTTTCGGCATTTGGATATATTATGGAGAGACATGCACATCCTGAAAAGTAATTTGGTAATTTATTTCATTAATAAGCAAATATGATTGACGTTTCATACCAAAACAAAGAAGTCCAACGAAAAGGAAAGGTGGCGCACAACCAGCATATAATAAAAATGGAAATACTATATTACCAACAATGGTTCCTATTCGGCCAAATGTCATATGTGAGGATATTGCTACTGTTCTAAAATAAACATATTTCTATTAGAATGATACATAACTTAATAAGATTAATATGTTTAATAGTTTTACGTGAAAAATAAAAAACTGAGTTGAGTTGGTTAATTATGTTTTGATGGGTAAAAGGGCAATGGTTTCAGCTGCCATTTTAAATTATGTAAAGCATTGACACCAGTGTACAGCGACTTAAATACAGTCGCTTGAGCTTTTAAGAGTTATTCTTCCTTTACATTTTGTTAACTTCAATCTACTAAGCGCTACAGATTCCTATTTTATATTTACAAAAGATGAAACGCGAAATATTAATTGCTAAAATTCATGCAGAATAATTAAATCATTAAATTTCATAAATATTATCAGCTTTAATGAATCAATGACAATAGTAATCAGAATATTGCAAATATTTTGTATACGCACATGATTTCACGTCTGCGCTTAAAACAAAACTTGAAGGGGAAGTTCTGAAGAGACTAAGCCGAGAAAACGTCTTGTGTCCATTTGTTGTTTTACTATACTTTTAGGCGTAGATTGCCTGGACAATAAGTACTATAATCTAGACTGATAAATAAAATTTAAGTGTCTGCAATGTCAAAATTACAGCTTTTTACTAAATGCATATATGAAAGTATATACGGTACCAAAAGCATATTTTAATTTTTTTGTCTCTGTCTGTCTATAGGTCTGTCTGTCGATCGGTCTATCTGTCTCTCTGTCTGTCTGTCTGTCTGTCTGTCTGTCTGTCCGCCTGCCTGCCTCTTTGTCAGTATCTCTAGGTGCCTGCCTGCCTGCCTGCTTGTCTGTCTGTCTGTCCATATGTCCGTCCGTCTGTCTATCTGTCTGTCTGTCAGTTTGTTTGTTCTGACTAATCTCCGAAACAGCTGGACCGATTTTGACGAGACTTTCACTGCCACAAAAAATCTAAAATTCATTGTGAACAAAATCCGATCTCCGAAACGGCTGGACCGATTTTCACGGGACATTCACTGGCAAAATAGCTGATGTTATCAGGAGTAACTTAGGCTACTTTTATTTTGAAAATGTATTAGGGTTCCGCGCAAAAAAATCAAAGTCCGTGAAATTGTAAACAAAATGCGATTCAAATATGGAATTGCCTGTACATCCAATTAATAAGTAATTAATTATAAGCGTACATCTCGCGAGTATTTTTACTTGCTTCGAGTTTTAATCTTCGCGTAATAATAAAATTAATTAAAGTAGCAGTGTCTAGTACCGTGTCTCCCACCGCTTCCACCCCCTCCCGCGACTGAATATCACAATGGCTGCCATCGCGTTGGCTCAGAATGCGCTAGCAGAATGTTTTCGTACGAGTGTAAGGATATAGAATTAAATTATCTGATCGGTTATAATTTATAGATGAAAAAATGGAATTTATATTTACCTCAAAGTTGTTGGGAACAATTCAAGTGTAATAGAAATTAGCACATTTTCGCAAACACTTCCAATACCCAAGTTGATGGAAGAGAGCGCCAGTACGGTTTCGGAATTTTGTGCAAAATATATTGCTGTCGAAAAGCTACTAGTAATAAATGCCATAATAACTGAAATTGAGAATAAAGTATTTATTAGTTATGAATATGTCATAAGTTAATAAAATTCAGACATAACAGCACCCTTGAAAATATTCCCTTCGCAAGTTTTATCCTGTATTATTTTTTACAAGGATATTTGTTACTATTTTTATGAATATGTAGCAGATATTTGTTAAACAGTCAGTTCGTTTTTATTTGAAGTTATTTGAAGTATAAGTTAGTTTGCTTTATTTCAATGATATTACTTTCATAACCTTATTACACCATCAAGGGTAATCAAACTGCATTTAATCCAGTCAACTAAAGATTGTAGAGGGAAATTGAAGGAATACAATTTTCGGCTCTGAGTACGTAGAAGGTACCGTTTTCGTAGAAGGTACCGTTTTTTGCAAACCAAATAAAATTAAATAAACAAACAAAATGTGCAACAAAATGTCTCTATTCAGTGTTCACGATGTTGCATAATTTCCAAGATATGCGCATTCAAAATTGGCCAAATCATAAAAAGGTAATTGCCTGACTTTTGCCTAATTTGACTAACTAACTTCGCCCTTCGAAGCCATAAGATGGAACGTTGTAGACCATGAAATTCCCTTCAAGAATATAATGATATTTTAGTATTTTATCTTCAACCGGCAATATAGTGTATACCTATATTGGTTGTCCATTTTCAAACTTACCACACCTTATAAAGAAATAACCGCAAAATATTTGGGAATCAAGTCGAATTTTTGAGAAGACAAGCCGATTTTTATTTTAGGGGGGAATATTTTTGACAGTCAATTGGTCTTGATATGTTGATCCCCCTGACCCCTAGTAACCCCAATTTTAAAATCTTATCTGTTGCAAGATTTGAAGCATGTAATCAAATACGGTCAAGCTAAATAAAACCATTTAAAATGTTCCCCCCTAAAACAAAAATCGCCTTTGCCGGCGAATTCTCAAATATTTTGCAGTTTTAAAATGAACACAGTGTATAGTTATTGCAGTAGATAATACGAAAGCTAACTTTTTCTACTAAATCTCGGAAATTACATAAAGTTAAAATGCTCTAACTTTTGAACGGTTGACGATATATACTTAAATATCATATATTGTATATTTGACTCTCTCACGGCTTCTTCGTATATGGCTGTATGTTTTCGTTTATGGCTGTATGTTTGCCCCCTAACTATTCCAAACAAAGTGCCAAAGTCAAAAATTGTATTCCTTCCCCCCTTTTTAGCATTCATTGACTAGGCTAGAATGGTAGAATCAGAGAATTTTATTAACCGTATGAATATTGGTATCATGCTTATTACTTAATAATTTCTTTCTTCCTAATAAATTTACAAATGTTCCAGCGACTGCAAATGCTCCTATTCGTGCAAATCCAACGACCACATAGTTGATGTAAACAGATGTGTTATCTAAATTCTGAAACAAATAAAAGGTATATATTTTAAATAGCTGCCGCTGCATATGATTAGGTACTTCAACACTTATTTTATCTCGTAGGTATATATGTTGGTCTACACGCTAACGCGTAGGAAATTCTTATTTTTGCAAAATAATATCTGAGCGCGCCCGTTTGTTGCATAGAAAGAATATTATGCAGCGAGGATGGCATTTAAGCATTCCTTGCGTTCAATCAGCAATGATAGAATTACTTGCTTTCTTATTATATAGAAAATAATATCACTCCCGACAAAATTTAGAAGTAATACAAAAGAAGTAATATATACAAAATATACATACAAAATACATACAAAAATTTCTCGAAAAGTAACATTCCAACGTTATTTCTTATACAAGTAGGCACTCGTATTGAATTTTTTAATCCATCCATATTTCAAATCAAGGATTATTATATTATATTTATAAGCATTATAATTATCATCTCTATTAATGTGGAGGTAATGTCTCAAAATTAAAGTTGAATATTCTAAATGGAGAGACGAAAACGCAGACAAAACGAGTAACCTATATCAATAGAAAGATCTAACACTGCATAAAATGTTACTTTACCACAGTTCATCTAATGTCGTTTTATGGACATATTTTCACCCATCTTGTGTATAAACTAAAACAAAAATAGTATTCTTGACAAAAGCCGCCTAATTACTATTCAGCTCATACATTATATTAATACTACGTACTTACAACAACACAGGAATCAGAAGATACATTCTTTGGACTTAACTCTTCCAGCATTTCGCACAGAGAGGAGCTAGAGCCATTGTGATAATATTGATAATCATTTATTGCTTGAAACAACTGAGGTAACCATAATTTCAAAGTGTTCAAACTGAAATTAATAAAAACATGAGAGGATCAAACACACCATACAAGCTACCAAGCACTGTGGGGTTCCTAATGATAATATTTCAAACCATAAGAGAGGAGAAAACTTAAAATAGGCATCTTGTATGGATCGTTTTGAACTTTAACTTTTCGAGAAGCACATTAAAACTGTATTCGATTTCAATTTGACAAAGGTCGAGCTGATCATCAAACCTACTAAATTTGTACGTCGATCCCGGATTTAGCCGCCATATTGAAAAAAAGGTCCATATCAAAATAGTATTTTTACGTATTTCTGTAAATAACTCTGGGTAGACTTTAGGGAAAATTTTAATAATAGAAATTAATGACAATAAAGATACTCTTTCAAAGTGTGTTTAAATGTATTTCAGTGTAGGTTGTTATAAACTTTATACTAAAATTTAGTAGCTTATTAAGAACATCAAAACAGGGAGAACTATTTCATTTGGTCGTCAATTATTTGGCAATCTAGTTCTAAATTATAGTTTAATGTACAGTGCCGTTCAATTGAAAGTAAACGACTCTTATGAGAAATTTTGGAAATTTTCCCATTGTGAAGCAGGCTTTTGTAAACAGATCACATTCAAAATTATTTTAGGTTGAAGTATCTGTCAGTTATAGGGTGACATCATTTTATATACAGTATTTATTAAGGATAATTTATATGGTATGGACGTCTCTTGTAAAAAAATCCATTAAATTAACAAACTAACTGAGAACTTAAGAAAATTACTATGAATTAATATTTGGTTCAAGCACGGTTCGCGTTTATAACTTTTTGAAGCCTATTTCTCATAGACAATATTAGTGTCCTGGTGTAATCGTTACCAATATTTTCCCAGGCATTTTCAATCGCCAACCACAGTTCTTCTACGTTCGCTGGTCGGAAATTTCCGCTATACATGTCTTTTTCCATTTGTGCCCATATATTTTCTATCGGATTTAAATCCGGCGACTTAGAGGGCCAAGGCAGAGTGTTAATATGGTTTGTATTCAGCCATTCAGTAACAACTGGTGATTTGTGAATAGAGGAATGATACTGAAACCGAGGTTCTCGGGATATAAAATGGAAGCGGAAGGTAACATAACATATTCCAAAATGCGAGCGTAGCTTTGACCAGTAAGACGCTCTCTGATTCTCCAAGTAACACCTGGTCCTTGACAACATATCCATGCCCACACGTTGATAGAGAAGCGACCACTACGAGCTGTAGGATTTATATAGCGCTCTTCATAGCGGCAATTTCTTGGGCGGTATACACGCACAGAGCCATCATAGGATTGAAAAACTTTTTCGTCTGTAAAAATTGTGTTGTCCCAAAAGTCCGGTGGCACACCGACAAATTGGTTGGCAAAGTTTAACCTCTGCTCCTTATGCCGTGGCAACAGAGCAACTTTATTTGCAGTCGAAAAATTCTTCAGCTCAGATGCTCCGATACGTCGTCTTGCGGCTTCCACCGAAGCAGGAAAATTTGTTAAGAAGCAGGCAGTCAATGTTGTATCAAACGGATTCTGTCGGAGGTGGTCAAGGACGAGTTCGTCTTCCTCCATAGTACTGAATTTCTGACGGCCCCCTCTATGGACGTACGCAACAGTTCCTTCTGCATTCCATTTTTGCTTAATTTTGTAAATCCAACCTTTACTCACATTCAAAGTATCTTCAACTGCTTTCATTGACCATCCGTTCTGCAGTAACATCACAGCTCTTATTTTTTGCGGTTCAGTTAAGCGCGGCATAATGATAATAATAATAATTATAAGGAAAACTTCCAAATATAGAATAATTATTAGTAAACTGACAAATAAAATTGACAATCAAGTTTTGATTACCTGAAAGCATGTTTCACATTAATTAAAAAAATCGTTTACTTTCAGTTGAACTGCACTGTACATAAACTCTCATCACCTCATCATAAGCATAAATGCATTCGAACAAGCAAGCAGTAACTTGAAAACATGTGGTGGGCGAAATAATGGCTTCATTTGCAGAAGCCCATACTGCAAAGATTCTTTAGTACTTCTCTTGGTAAGATTGCTGATTTCTTCGTGTAAACATTTGATCTGAAATTCACGTAAAATTATTACTACCATCGAGCGTATAATCAGCGTTGTCTCACCGGATATGTATCAGCTGTTTTTCCAGTATTTATTCCATAAACTTTCTTGAACACTCCCAATGCTTCTTGATTCCTACCTGCACTCATCAAAAATTTAGGACTTTCCGGCATGAAAATAAACAGAATACCGCTTATAATGGGAGCTAGGGCGCAAATAAATAGGAATGCATTCCATGCGTGAATATCTGCAAGGATACTAATCAGATTCAAAGTACACATATCATATTTTTGCTGTACCAAGGACACCAAATACGTAAAAGTCTAATTCTCTTGTCAATACTGCCCAAGCCATAAGAGGTAGAACTATGTTGCCTAAACTGAGT
>CAXKVY010011110.1:0-24636 GCA_964058915.1 Tetropium fuscum | reverse complement strand
ATTAATTTATATCGCGAATCAACTATACATAAGACAAAATGAAACGCCACTGTCGCTCCAAAACATACATGCATGAAACAGCGCATGCGTCAATATATCCAAGGAAATCCCGCGTCTTTACCTTAGACCAATGAAATTTAATTTAATTTAGAACCGCGTAAACCAATGAGAGCGGTAGACCCTCTTTGTGAGTGTTGTCTTAGTATCATGAGTGTTGTTTGTTACCTCGTGTGTGCAAAATGAGTGGAAAGTGGAAATAAACTTAATGTCTTTCAGTCGAAAGTATTTGAGTCAAGGGGACTAGCAGTGTCTA
Organism: Tetropium fuscum; assembly: GCA_964058915.1. Taxonomy (NCBI): domain Eukaryota; kingdom Metazoa; phylum Arthropoda; class Insecta; order Coleoptera; family Cerambycidae; genus Tetropium; species Tetropium fuscum. The sequence goes on along the minus strand of CAXKVY010011110.1, from coordinate 24,323 downwards.
GTCACAGTTTGTCTAGTATTATAATGATTGATACTGTAAAAGAGAGGTCATTACAAGATTTATTTAGAGGAAATGAAGATCCCGTGGATAATTTTTGGCAAACGGAGACATATTTCAGCATAAGATTATTTTGTCATATTTTATAGCATGCAATAATGTTTAAGTATCTATTATTAATTGTAGGAGACTGGTTTTGAATGTGTAGACTTTCAAACACATACATCCCTCGTGCCCGTAATACATAAAATACTACCAATCTCAGAATTTAAGGAAGAGTTACCACATAATACTGCCGTCCTTAGAAAAAGCACCGCATGTGCAAAAATTATAAAAATTGAGCTAAGCGCGAAAATCAGTTCTAGACAGCTTGTATCACATATTTACATAAGAAATACACCGTATTTTCAAGCACAAATATATATTTTTAAAAGAATTCTAAACCTAGCATCTGCAAAAAGATTTGCTAAACTGAAGAAGAACCCCGCAACTACAACGCTACTTAGGAAAAACACGGCATATACTTGTCATAGCCTGCAGATGCCGTTTTTATTCCAAGTAAAATGCAAATACTAAGTAATTTGCGTGTATTTCCGAATTTCCGTAATAACCTATTTATATTCTCTTAAGTTTGGTGAGATTTGTTTTAATTTGTGTCTCATCAAAGGTGATCAAGAAAAAACGTAAAATCTTCAAAGCCCAATGCAAATAAAATAAGTCATATAATAGGGACATAATTTAATAATATCTTTTTAAAAGTTTGCTTTACTTCAGTGGAAAAAATGTCCTTAAATATCATGTACAAACGGAAAGTTGTAATTGGATTAAAATTTCTAAGTTACGCTGCATCCCGAGAGGCAATTTAACGAATATTATTGATGAAAAATTCCCGCCACTCATTTTTCTGTAATTTATATATTAATTGTCATATCTTACTACGTTTTCGAGAGAAACAATAAAAACCACTGTCTCTGAACTACACAAACAAAAATAATTTTTTTTTGAGAACCACTCGAGATACGAAAATAATTTAAGCAACAAAAAAAATTCTGTTTTTAGCTGCTGAATCTCAAAAAATTAATAAATAAAATATAAAAAACGAGGCGTACCTACATTTTTGGTAATAATATTCGTTACACCCAGTATTTCTCATAAAATGACTTGAGGGGGCTGATAAAATGCTAGATGCTGTGGTTTTTCTTAGCATTTTCTAATAAAAATTAAATTTTCTTTCCCAGTATCTACCTTTTTATGCAAAATATAGGAAGAAACTGCATTTTTTTCTAAAAAAACATTTTTTTTTTGAAATTTCATTCACATAGAGTGAAATTATTTTCATTTGCTGCGTAATAAAAATGGGTGCACATTTTAAAGGTTGCCTAAACTTTGACCTCGATTTACTCATTATTGTATAATATCCAGATGCGGTGGTCTTCCTTAGGACGGCAGAATAGTGATCTAGAAGAACTTAAAGTATAAAATAAAATTTATTAAATCATTATTTTGCAAATTAATAATCGTCTTAATTCACTCAGAATTCACACTTAAAACTTAATTCACTCAGATCAAGATTTTGACAGCGATGATAGTGTTAGAGATCCTGACAATTATCAAGAAAATGCTTCGGAAAAATCGTCATCAGAAGCGGAAGATACTTTGATTGATGTCACTGATAATCATTTTTATGATACTCATGAAAACGATATATTTCCAGATCAGAATAATCGAGCTGATGCTGATGAGAGGGATAATACAGGAGTGACGAGAAATATTAAGAAATTAACAAGGAAGAGAATAAGGCAGCCTGAAGAATGGAAAAAAAATGGAGGAAAAGACTAAGAAGGGAAGGGAATGGAGGAAAAGACTGAGGGGAAAATGTATATAAATTCAAAAGGCAAACCTGTGAATACCAGAAAATGGCTAAAATGCAAAAAAAATGCTCAAAAAAAATGCCTTTGATTAAAAAAATTTTTTTTATTAATATTATTAGAAACAACGGACGATATTGTATTGTGACTTCAAATTTCAGCATGACATATCAAAGAATAAACTTTCTATACTACATTATAAATTATCATCCACTTTTAATCCGTTTATCTCAAAACAGCGTATTTTGAGTTGTTACAATATTGTATTCTGGTATCGATGTATTAGTTATTAGTTTGAGAAATATGTTTTTATAGAATTTTTATCTATGTATTGCAGGGGTATAACTCCAATTGGGGACGAGTTTTAAATATTATTATTATTCGCTATCATATTGAATTAAGTAACAGATTTTGACAAATAGCTGTAACAAAATTACCAACCTTTTAGGGTTGTTAGTACTGGGCGGTGGATTACCGGTAAAAGGGGTACAAAAAAGTAACCAAGTGATACGTATAAGTTCAACTAGTAGCTGCTCCCAGCGGAGATACCGCATACCGTCGAATGACGCTTGATCGAAACATGCCAAAACAATTGATTGATCATACAGCGGTAGGCCATATATATTATTCAGAATATTCAGTTAGACAGCATATCCATTTTTTATTCCATAAATACACCATTTTTATTATACAAATAAAATATTTTAATAAAGACGATACTTACTCTTTTTATTAAATTCGAGCATTCCAAGCCCAATTCCTGCCTTAGTAAGACTCTCAGGCAAAACAAACTTAGGTTCGGAGCCCTTGATGTAATTGATATCTGTTTTATTAAATAAGTCAGATAATTCTTCAGTCGATTCAATCTTTCCTAAGAGCTCTGGAAAATCACCATTTAATACAAGTTCTAGCAGATATGACTTTAGTATTTCCTTATCCATTTGAGAAAAATATTTCCAAGATACCTGAAATGCCTGAAATATAATTTGGAAGTTAAGTAATGTTGCAGGACGGTGTTCTTAAAGAAGGCCTATTGGAGGGAAAAATCACCAATATATCAGTATCAGATATTTTCCCCATTTTCGATAAAGACTCACATTGTTATTATTTGCAGCACTTGTTAGGGTTTTACAGTGAATATTTGCTTGTAATAAGTCAGTGTGTCTATAAACAGTCTGTGTCATTACTTTAAAAAAATCCACACTAATTCACTATGCAGAGGTTCTCACATGTTTCAGGTTATAATATGTAGTTCTCCCAGGCGCGGTTTTACAGTGTTGCCAGATGTCTAATACTTTACTGGGTTAACAGATCAAGTGGTTTTATATTGTCTGTTTTAATGACCAGAAATCTAGGGACAATCTTTTATGTTTAATAAATATTTAAAAAAAGTAGCAGTAGTTACAATATAGAATAAAACTATTATATTAAGAGTCTAGATTAATCTATACTCAAAGTGGTTAGATAAAAAATAATGTTACCCCAAAAAATTTGTCATTACATTCGTATATCAGGAGAAGGCCGATCCATGTTAATGACTATTTTGTTGTTAAAATTTTATTTAAAAAAATTATACAAATACCTGAATCCTTCGCAATTGAGGTGGTGGTAGACACGTTAGATACATTTTTTGTTGAAAAAGAGTTTGCTTGGAATTAATGCTTTATTAGAAACTCGATAGGGACATTGCAATTTACCCTAAATTGAGACCGACCCATATACGTTAAGATCTTTCATTCAAGCCCTATTTCAGCGCGGTCCAAACTACAAAACCTCTGACACCCCTACTATAAGGCCTATAAGGAGTCTATAAGGAGTTATATAAGGGGAGCAGTTATATGTATATCATTTGTTATAAAACTTCCCTAACAAAAGATTTATAAGGTTACCAAACTGTGGTAACGGTAACCCTGATAGTGCGTATTTAAGCTCTCTGAGAGGTATACAATACAGGGTGTTTCTAAATTGATGCGATAGATTTTAAGGGGTGATTTTTTAGCAAAAATTAAGGTGGGTCTTTTATATAAATTATATATAATTTTATATAAGTTCTATATAAGTTTATATAAGTTTTATATAAGTTCATGCATGATGGCGCTCCAGCCCATTTTAGTATTAACGCCCGTCGCCACTTAGACGCAGTTTATCCAAATCGTTGAATAGGCCAAGCAGGCCCCCAGAATTGGCCTGCCTGATCTTCAGAATTAAATCTGTTGGATTTTTGCATTTGGGGTGTTCTTAAAAGGTTGGTTTATTCAAATACCGTTGAAAATATAAGAGATCACATTGTAGCATCATGCGAAACTATTAGAAATACACCCGGATTATTTCAAAAAAATACGGAATTCAATGAGATGAAGAGTAGAGGGGGCCATTTTCCACATTTATTATGATTTTTGTGATTGATATTTTGGTACCATTATTATTAGTTTGTTACTGTTGTTTGTTACAATAGTGCACTTATTTAATATGTTATTGAGGTATTTTGTAATTTATAGTTTCATTCAATTAAATAAAATTGTCATTCTTTTATTATAGTCCATTATAGTAACTCTCTCTCTCTCTCTATATATATATAGATTAGAGAAAATAAGCACAATGAGGCCTGATCCCCAAACGAGCGTTTACGCGGACGACGTTGTATAGATCTGCCGAATTCCACGGAGACCCTCTTCCCCATGTACTACTCTGTAAATGAGTGAACATAACCTAAAAACAACTGTTGTAGTTTGTAGTAACTGTCATGAAATTAGAAAAATCCAAAGTAAAGTACATATAAATAATTTAAATATTATGGAGTCGCCAGGAAGAAAACGTTTAATGTTGTTGATGATACAAAATAAAATCAACAACTAATAGGTTATGTCTTACTTAAAATACGCCGAAAAGTTAAAATAAAACCAACTTTTCGGTGGAATTGGCGTGTTGACCTTGAACCGAAATCGCGCCCTGAGATTGGTTGGGAACATTTGTCCGCGTCTGCCAGTCCGCTGAGAAACGCTCGTTTGGGATCAGGCCTGACAATACTTCTCATAACGACTTTCTTTGACAACAGCTTACTTGACTATTTCACTTAAGCTGTGATTTCACCGACTATTTCCCTCTTCTTAATTTCCACCAATCACAAACGCGCAATTTTGAATTACAAATGGTTTCTAGATGGAAAAACTGTATGACATACCTGTCAGCAATTTTTTCGAGTTTACCCGCGGCAAAACTTGACAGCTGTTGTCACCAAAAATGACAATACCTTTGATAACAAGTAATTATGGTCTCCTAGGACACCAGAAAATGACGCTAAACAATTTTTCTGATTTTATTATCAATAAATTTTGTAATATTGTTTTTAAACAGTGCTAGTCAGCTTATGTAGTGAAAATGAGTCGCTTTGGAAGTGATTCTATGACTAATATTGATCTGGCAATTGAGAAAAGTGTACCGTACAATACCGTTAAAACCCATATGTCAATATGGAAACAGTTTACGGAATTCTGCAAGGCAAAGAAATACGAGCTTTTGGAAACTACAACTTTAGAGCAACTAAACCTAATCCTGAAAGATTGGGTGTGGAATATGAAGAAAGAAAACGATTAAAATTACAGGAACTAGTTGTGAAGACAATGTGGAACACCGTTGCAAAAAAAAATGCAAGAGATGTATTTTATGGAGTGGAAAATAATTTTTTATCCATTTAAAGATATTATCTTTAAGTCTAGTAGGGAAGCTCGTAATGCGAAACGAAGGAATTTGCAGATGTGTACCAATAAAAGGAAATCGAGTTCGCTTCATTAAAATTGGAAGAATATTACCCAATGGTTTTATTATGGGATGAAGACGCTCCGGCGGAACTCCAGCGAAAATTTTACCATATCGCTTCAGTAAAACTTGCCTGGAGAGGTGGAGAAGCAGTCAATAGCAGTCAATTGAGTTCATTATTATAAAGATGAAGTAGACAATTCTGGGATTAATACAGGTCGATAACATAATTACATATTTTTTAAAATTAAATATTTTTTAAAATATAGTCCCCTCTTCAATAAAACTGCCCAGAGTGGAGAAAAAAAAATGATAGTAAATAGCTGGTCCCCAACACGAAGCACTACACCTTTTGTCCAGTCCGTCTTTTTAAAATTCTAATGGTTAAACGTTCATCTAGAATAACAACTGATAGATTATTCTTAACAGTAAACCCATCATGGAACAAAGAACAATCAAGTGGATGGTACAAAAACACAGTGGGAAAAAAACCTTCGAGGTGGACTAAAGAAGCAGCAGAGAAGGCAGGATTAAATACAAAAGAAATAAAAATAACAAACTACTCTATGCGGTTGACAGCAGTCAGTAACCTGGCTAAAGGAGGAGTGGGTGAACAACAATTAATTAAAATTACACAGTTCAGCCAACTCAAATAAGCGTTATCTGCAAATGGATAATGAGCATTATTCCAACATCATAAACACCCTTAGAAGTAACGCCTCAGAACCTCCAGCTAAAAAACAGAAAACAGAAGATCCTGCAGCCACTTCTCGAGCTTCTCATTGTACACCTGGACCCATCAACAACATTTATGATTTACCTACACCCGACGTTATCAATGAGTTAACAAAGATTTCAAACAATACTCCTACTGTGTACCAAAATTGCAATTTAAATTTTAATTATGCCACAAATAATTAAGTTTGTAGTATTTTGTGATTAAATAAATAATATGTTTTCAGTGTTCAAATTACCAAATAAAATTACCAAATACCTACATATTTATTATGTATGCATGTATAATAGGTAGTAAGCTATGTGTATACAGAATAATCTGTTACTCATGATATAGTCTTGTCAAAACCCCTCGGTGAATTTATTTGAAAGGCAATGATAATTTTATTTTTTTGCGAGCAAACAATCAATTTCTCGAAGAAAACTCAAGATACAAAAAAGTTGCAGATTGAAGCCATCTTTGCTTGTCAAATTTTTAAATAAAGACATATCGACGCGTTAAAACGTTCTGATGAAAGATATTATACGGGTTGGTTCTTTTACCCCCTTGTAACAATATCTCAGGGTTACAAACATTATCACAAAACGTCATTTTATTAGCCCAAGTTGTCCGCCAACTTCTAAATTCCATAGTGGAGAAAATAAATAAAACTATTTTTCCCCAACTTTAGAGGGCTGTAACTTGGAGAGGAAGGGGTTTTGGAAAAAAATTTTTATGCAAGAATCACCTTAATTTTTGCTGAAAATCACCCCTTGAAATCTTCCGTAACAGTTTAGAAACAACCTGTATAGTAGTAATTAAAAGGTTGTTCATGACCAAGATCGATTAAATTAGAACGGTTGCCTCATAACTTACAATCCGACCGTGCGACGTCATCTTTGTATAAGTATAAATGTTGCTAATTTAGAGAATAAGTATAAATATTGCTAAATTTATTATATTGTCCTATCAAAAGTCTCAAAATATAATCATATAATGTTATTAAATAGCATGTACACATAAAAATCACCAAATAACTAGGAAAAACGCTGAGAAACTTGTAAATAAACTGTCAGACGTCTGCCAAAATAAAAAGATGACATCACATTTTCCCCTGCCGGATCCCCCCGCAAAAGTTACAGGGCAACCTATCTAATTTAATCGATCTTGGGCATGAAATCTTACCAAAAGTTTTAGTTTGGTAATGTAATGGTAATAATTAGAGAACTTTTATAAAACAAAAATTGTTCATTGGGTTGTTTGATACCCGAACCATTTCCAGGCTGTAATTTATATAAAATGATTTTCTTCATTTTAATGGCATGATAAATTACTTACCCAAATGAATATTTCCATATTCTTTAAAGATTGTAGGGAATACTGATACAAAGGTTTTCTGTCCAAAACGCATCGAACCATATTGAGAGCTTTGATTTTAATTAACAAATCTCTAGCGACAGTAAATGCCCCACTAGACAAAGCTCCTTGAATGTCCAGTTCCAAATTTAGTCTATGGGCCAATGGAATTTCTTTGTAAATATTATCTTGCTGTAATATTGTAGTGATGCCCTAAAATAATTTTGCTAACTTTGAAATCAGTTTTCACTGCGCGGCACTTCCCCCACTCCGCTGCCTGCTGCAGCTGCTACGCTGCGCGTTGGCATGCTTCACCTTATTATTCAATTTCTAATACTAAAAATTAATGACTCTTATCATGTTATTTTTTTTATCGAAAATATACATTTAACATTAACATGATCTTGTGAAACTCAGGGCTCTACAACGTTTATTGCGCCTTCCAGATTTTTTTGTAAAAAAAAGAAAACCCTATTCCACCAAACGCCAAACAATCTTTGACAACGTCTGTCGCCAAAATGGGACCGTCTACTGGTATGCTTCCACACTTTTGTGACTGATTTTTCGGCATTTTCAATGGCGTCTGCTTCAAAAGTGCGTCTGTCTAGTTGTTTACTTGGAACAATGATATTTCCGCGCATTTTAATCACGAATTTAATCTGCTGTAAATAACGAGATTGTATACTACTTTTTCCAACATTAATATCATTATTGCTAATTTGGGTGACCACTTGCAAATGGAAGACGAGCGGCTACCCATTTAACCTTTGACTTAAACCTTTGGTATCATATCTTTTTTCCACGCGAACTTTTAGTCTACATATTTTCACATTTTTCCAAAAAGTATTTTCTTAGCTTGCCATGATCTATGTCTACCCCAACTAACAAGTATGGGAACGTCATAGTTATTGAGTTCTAGAGAACCCGATTTTTATGGGTATTTTTGATATAACTCGGAAAGTACGAAACATATCGAAAATTATGAACGAAGCGTTTTGAAAGATTTTTTTAATATGTACAACTTTCTCATTTAACTTTTTTCGATAGGAGAGCTATAGCTTTTTAGTTATTTACAAAAAAACGATTTTTGCAATTGCGAATTTTTTAGGTTACTCATATTTAATTTCTTTGCCCTATTCCCCTATTTTTTTTATCCAGGTAGGAATTTCTGCAAATTTAACATTGAGCCATGGCAGAATGCTTGGACTGTAATTACATATGAATGATTATATAAATTAAATTATATAAGTAAATTATTACATATCTATCTAAGTAAATTATTACATATCAAGTAATTATTAATATCAGTCTCAGTGCCGACCAAAATGGGAGAAAATTTGAAAATTAAATATATTATTATTAATCTTTAACACGATGATTAATCCACATTAATTAATAATATTATTATCCTTAATATTATTAGAGATAAGCTAGTGGCATACTGTGAGAAATACTCAATATTTTCACTCACAATTTGGATTCAGGAAAAATAAATCCACTTTTAAAGCCGTTCTCAAATTAGTGGAGGACGTGGTCCAGGGCCTTGATAACGGTTTACAAACAAATGCTGTTATGTGTGACCTTACTAAGGCCTTCGATTGCGTCTGTGTAGGTATATTATTGGAAAAACTTGAACACTATGGAATTAGAGGAAATGCACTCAAGCTGTTCTCATCTTATTTGTCTAATAGAAAACAATTTGTTTCTCTGAAGAGTGTTAAGAGTGTAGAGTCTAGTACTCTCCCAATAATAAACGGAGTTCCACAGGGATCAGTTCTGGGGCCGGTCCTTTTCCTCCTCTATATAAACGATTTACCAAACCATATTATAAATAGTACTTGTATCTCGTACGCGGATGACACCACTCTATTGACTAGAGGTGGAAATGATTTGGCAATTAGCGACTTAGGCAGAGCAAATGAATGGTTTTCTGCAAATAAATTGAAACTAAATGAATCTAAAACACAAAAATTGCTTATCAGCTCGGACAAATGTTCCCCGAGATCCGAGCCTGTTAGACTGCTTGTCTTCGTTCTTGAAACAAACCTTAACTGGCACTGAGTCTGTCTGTTCTGCGCTGCCATGTTGAGTCTGTCTGTCCTCCAGACTCTCATCCCAAATATTTGCTTTGCGGCAATTGAAAACGTGTTTGTCCAGAAACGTACCGTGTATTTTTCCATAATTCAAAGTCACATATCTTATGACATCCTTTTGTGGGGAAATTCAAGTTATTCATATAAAATTTTCCGACTTCAGAAGGCTGCCATTAGAACATAAGAAGGGTCAGCGCCTGATGCACCTTGTAGGATTTTGTTCAAAAAACATAGTATCCTCCCAGTCCCACGCCTTTTTATTTTTTATAAACTTTTAAATATTTTTGAAAATTTGAACAAATTTACTAGTCAATCTGAGGTACATAATTACCATACACGCCACGCTAATAATTTGGTGACGCTATTCTCTCGTATAGGCATGACCGAGAAAAATAAGTTAAATTTAAATTTACATAACAAATTTTCATACATTCATAAAGATGCTAGTCTGAACAGTATGTCTCTGGCAAAATTTCACAGATTTGCCAAGTCATTTATGCCGAATCATTGTTTTTACTCTGTCGACGAATTTCTGTCATCCTAAATGTGGCCATGTAACCATAATTTTAAATCTCTTAACTACCATATATTTATCATTTCTGTTAATGTATCTGTACTCGTGTATTTTTTTTTGTCTTTTAAATTTTGTTGTTCTGTATCTGTGACTTCAAATGTACTGGATTGTATATAACGTGGTCAATAAAGTAAAGTAAGTATGGTTAATCATCATGTTAAAAATTGGTAATCATGTATTACATTTTTAAAGTTTCTCAACTTTTGGCCTTATACAGTGCCATATAAATTTAACATTAAATAGCAAATTTTGTTCTTTGTAACTACGTACTCATAATACTCATATTTTACTTACCATATATTGATTTACAATGGATGAGTTTAATTGCTCCAATAATTTTCCCTTTTGTATTTCTGGCGAGCCATGACAAGCATTTATGTAAACTTGCAACATAGATTTATCAACGTCAAAAAATTCATTTATATCTGGCATGTCTGCAAAACTTTCTAGGCATTTTGAAAAATGCTTTTTAGCTAAATCATATTCCTCTTGATAAAAGAAAAAGGTACCCAGATCATAATTTATCTGAGCTTTGAATTCAAATTTAGATATTGGTTGGCTCTTTTCCCATTCGAATTCTATGCAGTCATTTGTTTCTGTAGGTAATTTAAAACAGTCAAACGTCAACATTTGCGGAATTGTTTCCCACTCAAGAGATTCGGTTAAAAATGTAATAGTTTTGTTAATATTCTCTGGACAGCAAATAATATTCTCATCTATGGGAGACATGTCATTAATGCTACAAAAAAAAGGGTTTAGTAAGCAATCGATATTATTATACTCTTCGCTGCAAAAGTCGAAGAACATATTGCATTTGGTAAAAACTAAAGTAGGGTAGGCTAAAAACTAAAAACAGTTCCGCTGGACCTCCGAGCCGTAGCTGCATCCTGGGATCCTAGGAAATCCACATTCCACGAGGGGATCTCAAGAGTCTGCCAGGAAAGGTATACCTTGTATATTTTTATTGCCCACAGGAATTACCAGGTCTTATGTAATATTTCAATTTGTCAATTTTACCAAGGTTTACTACTCACTTCATTGTAAATGTTAAATTTTTTAGCTTGACTTGGGGTCAAGAGTAATTATATTTCTTTATTGTCTTAATTTAGTAGCCCTTCAGGCTACTTTTTAAATGTATTTTAACTGGCATTAGAGTCATTTTAAAGCCCTTCAGGCTTATTAATTGTCAATTTTAATTAGTTTAAGTAATTCTGTGAACCATCCACTGGTACATATATTTATTTGTGAATGTATTGTTTTAAAGAATACATTTCTTTTATTTCTCTAAGTAAAAATCTGATTCAGAGAAGTTACAGCTGATAATTATTATCTAGACATTTCTGCGGTCTGCCATACTCCTCTAGTACTGCTGACTTGACGTCCTAATATTTATTTTTTAAATATACATTAAAAGTAGATAGATCAAGTCAATAGTTGTGAAGCTGTGATTTTTCTAAGGTGATATATCTAAGGTTACCTAAGTGCTATAAGAGCCTCTAACTAACCATCTAATTCACTTATCCGCGACCTCCGGAAAAATCTGAGCAGCCGATAGGCAAAATAAAAATCCATCAGTATATATATATATATATATATATATATATATTAGCTTTGAAATTCTTTGCTATTCATATTTATTTTGTGAAAAGTAATCTTGGGTTTGTAGCATTTTATTACATAGAAATAAGCAATTAGACGAATAAGAAAGAAAACACACTTACCAGTGCTATATCTGGACACTCATACGGAAATGAATCACTATGCACATGAAAACGAACCATTTAGAAGTTGTACAAGTTCTTTCACCTTTCTTGAGGATCTTCAGAGCAGTATACGATTTATTTCATTGATCATTCATACTTGAATTTAAATTATCAATACACCAACACTTGCAGTGACGTTTTATGACATTAGTTTTTGACGGAACTCATTCGTAGAATACACAAACCTAGTCTACTATTTATATTTGTTCTATTTGAACATATTATATATAAAAGCATTAGGCATACAGTTATCCAGAAGATGTTAAACTTTAAAATGCATAAAATCTTGTTGAACCTATTGAAAAACAACTACTTTTTCCAACTATATGCGGGAAAATATTGAATTATATATACAATAGAGTTCTGAAGCATTCAAAGAGGGAGTGATACAGAAATTGCTTGCTTAGTCAAAACTAAAATCATTTGTTGGTTGTATGTATTAATTGTTTCTTCGAAAATTCTCGAAAAAAATCCAATTTTCACCCTGGATATATTTATTAGCTTTGAAATTCTTTGCTATTCATATTTATTTTGTGAAAAGTAATCTTGGGTTTGTAGCATTTTATTACATAGAAATAAGCAATTAGACGAATAAGAAAGAAAACACACTTACCAGTGCTATATCTGGACACTCATACGGAAATGAATCACTATGCACATGAAAACGAACCACTTAGAAGTTGTACAAGTTCTTTCACCTTTCTTGAGGATCTTCAGAGCAGTATACGATTTATTTCATTGATCATTCATACTTGAATTTAAATTATCAATACACCAACACTTGCAGTGACGTTTTATGACATTAGTTTTTGTAATAAAATGTAATAAAATGCTACAAACCCAAGATTACTTTTCACAAAATAAATATGAATAGCAAAGAATTTCAAAGCTAATAAATATATCCAGGGTGAAAATTGGATTTTTTTCGAGAATTTTCGAAGAAACAATTAATACATACAACCAACAAATGATTTTAGTTTTGACTAAGCAAGCAATTTCTGTATCACTCCCTCTTTGAATGCTTCAGAACTCTATTGTATATATAATTCAATATTTTCCCGCATATAGTTGGAAAAAGTAGTTGTTTTTCAATAGGTTCAACAAGATTTTATGCATTTTAAAGTTTAACATCTTCTGGATAACTGTATGCCTAATGCTTTTATATATAATATGTTCAAATAGAACAAATATAAATAGTAGACTAGGTTTGTGTATTCTACGAATGAGTTCCGTCAAAAACTAATGTCATAAAACGTCACTGCAAGTGTTGGTGTATTGATAATTTAAATTCAAGTATGAATGATCAATGAAATAAATCGTATACTGCTCTGAAGATCCTCAAGAAAGGTGAAAGAACTTGTACAACTTCTAAGTGGTTCGTTTTCATGTGCATAGTGATTCATTTCCGTATGAGTGTCCAGATATAGCACTGGTAAGTGTGTTTTCTTTCTTATTCGTCTAATTGCTTATTTCTATGTAATAAAATGCTACAAACCCAAGATTACTTTTCACAAAATAAATATGAATAGCAAAGAATTTCAAAGCTAATAAATATATCCAGGGTGAAAATTGGATTTTTTTCGAGAATTTTCGAAGAAACAATTAATACATACAACCAACAAATGATTTTAGTTTTGACTAAGCAAGCAATTTCTGTATCACTCCCTCTTTGAATGCTTCAGAACTCTATTGTATATATAATTCAATATTTTCCCGCATATAGTTGGAAAAAGTAGTTGTTTTTCAATAGGTTCAACAAGATTTTATGCATTTTAAAGTTTAACATCTTCTGGATAACTGTATGCCTAATGCTTTTATATATAATATGTTCAAATAGAACAAATATAAATAGTAGACTAGGTTTGTGTATTCTACGAATGAGTTCCGTTATTCGTCTAATTGCTTATTTCTATGTAATAAAATGCTACAAACCCAAGATTACTTTTCACAAAATATATATATATATATATATATATATATATATATATATATAAATATATATATATATATATATATATATATATATATATATATATATATATATATATATATATATATATATATATATATATATATATATATATATATATATATATATATATATATATATATATATATATATATATATATATATATATATATATATATATATATATATATATATATATATATATATATATATATATATATATATATATATATATATATATATATATATATATATATATATATATATATATATATATATATATATATATATATATATATATATATATATATATATATATATATATATATATATATATATATATATATATATATATATATATATATATATATATATATATATATATATATATATATATATATATATATATATATATATATATATATATATATATATATATATATATATATATATATATATATATATATATATATATATATATATATATATATATATATATATATATATATATATATATATATATATATATATATATATATATATATATATATATATATATATATATATATATATATATATATATATATATATATATATATATATATATATATATATATATATATATATATATATATATATATATATATATATATATCCTGGATGAGAGGCTATTTAATTCAGGTAAACTAAATTAAAAGAAGAGGTGTTATAATGTATATACGATTCATAAAGTAAAAGTAAACGAATCCTTTTAAAGTGAGGGCACATTTTTAATTTGTGCTGAGGGGGCCTAAGCTATTTTTGCACTGCCACTATACAGTTAATTACATGCAGTATTAATTTATCTACTTTTCTCAATATAGAGTGGTGCTGTATGAACCAGGCCCATACATAATTGTCAAATTGACAGTGATGCAAAAAGATATTTGTTATTACCCTTGGATACTGAGTAAAAGTATTTTAAATTGCTTCATAAAATCCTTATAATTCTTTTGTAAACAATTTCTTTACTTACCCAAACCTTAGTTGCCAATTGGAAGTAATTCTATGCATTGAGGTATTTAAAAGCCATCGATGAAATAATAAAAGGGCAAATAAATACTGTGGACTTGCCGAATGAACATCCTGTGTCTCTATATTCGGTATTTGAACAACCTTTTTATTATTAGTAAAATACAACAAGTCTTGTATTAAATTGATCTGAGTGTTGAATGGTAAATTTTTGATTTGGACTGAAATAAAATCAAAACAATTAGCAACTGAAATATGAAGTCCTCAAGAAATAAATATATGTTAAGTTTGTGGTTAGAATGAGGTGTGGAGATATCATTATTATTACTAGATATTTAAGTTATTTAATTACTTTAATGAATTACCTACCCAGATTCCACTTGAGAAATGCTGCTACTTTAAGAGCAAGTATCTTCAAAGCCACATTTTTTGCAGGATGCCCAAGTTTATCACCATTGAGGTCTACATTAATAATCTCTCCATTCTCTACATCAGGTCTTATTCGTAAAGTTTCCGATATAACATCATAAAATTTTGTTATTAATTCTACTGCTGAAGGATCTAAAAAATTGAAATTGTGCTAGTTTGACAACTTAAAATGCTAATATAATATTGTTACGGCTTGGGGTAATAACTTTCTTTATTATATTTTGGTATCCATTTATCTAAAAAACATTTGTTACCTGCAGCAGGCTTGTGTAAATGCATTAAAAGCAAATTTGGATCCAATAAAAATTCAAACCACAAAATTGTTTCTGGAGATATTGGGACAGTGCCTGGTCTTAACAAATCTACTTCCATATTTAAATTATATTTATATGCTGATTAAAAAATTAAAAGTAATCTGATCTAAATTTATTCTGCATTAAATCAATAATTATGAGTGAACCAAAACAAAACTTGAAATTTTAGATTTTAGGTGATCCTAACCTAAAATTTCAAGTGTTGCCATCACAAAACATAGGGGATGGTTTGTGGGTGCCATGCAATACCACAATACTAAATATGAAACACACCTGAATCACTAAAATTACACAGAACACAGAATCCATAGAATTTTTTTTCAGGTCATTACACATTCAGAAATCTGTCTGAAAATACTAAATTAAAGGGGACTCTCATTTCCCTACCTTTAATATAAAATTCAGTATAATGTAATATATAATATATTATAAACATAGATTACCATTATCTATATAATAACATTAATCACCTACAATAATAATGTATCTGTTTAAAATCTTCCGCTGGTGCAAACTGATGACAGACGAACATCACGTCACCACATCATTGTCGACGTCACCACTGGTTCAGATTTGTCTAACGAATCAAGGCAGATAAGCTATCCTACCCTGTGTATAATCGTTGCCCTCACCTCACTCCTTACGACCTTTTCGCTTTACTCACGAGCTCACGATACACACAAGGAGTATATAGACAGTCATAGTCATTGCAATACAGACACAACAACGGTATGTGAGCGCGCAGGCTACAGTGACGTCAGACACGAGACATTTCTAGTTACTCCGTAACACGGTACACGGTGTATCGTGCTCTCTCTCTCTCGCAATCTCGGCAAAAACGTCATATACGCTATATGCGCAAGCCCAAGCCTGACCAATTTTGGTTGGCAGCCTGACATACCGTGGCTTTACCTGTAGACCGTTTAGAGCATATATTTACATATATGGTTTAGAGCAGCCGCGTGAGCAGTTGAAAAAAAAGATTTATATTTAAATGAAATTATAATCACAATAGTGATGTATCATACCTACGGTATGATTTGCATTGTCGAAAAATTAAAACCGACCGGATTCATTCCATAATCCATCTCACGCATATTCCATTCAAAACTATTCACTTCATTGTAAATGTTAAATATTTCACTTGGCTTGACTTGGTGTCAAAAGAGTGATTATTTTTCTATCTTAATTTAGAGCCCTTCAAGCTACCTTTTAAACATTAGTTATTTTAACGGCCTTCGGGCTTATTAATTGTCAATTTTAAATTAGTTTAAGTAATTCTGTAAGTAAACCATCCACTGGTACACGTATTTATTTGTGATTATAATGTTTTAAAAAATACATTTCTTTTATTTCTAAGTACAAATCTGATTCAGAGAAGTTACAGCTGATAATTATTGTCTAGTCATTTCTGCGGTCTGCCGTACTCCGTACTCCTCTAGTACTGCTGACCTGGCGTCCAAATATTTATATTTTTAATATAAATTAAAAGTAGAGATAGATCAAGTCAGTAATTGTCAAGCTGTGATTTTTCTAAGGTGATATATCGGGTATCTAAGTGCTATAAGAGCCTCTAGCTAACCATCTAATCCACTTATCCACGACCTCCGGAAAAATCTGAGCAGCCAATAGGCAAAATAAAAATTTATTAATAAACATCTAATTCAGGTAAACTAAATTAAAAGGAGAGGTGTTATAAATTACGCCTCGCTTTTTTGAGTCACTCATTGCAAATAGGTGTTTAAACTGGGTCTAAAAACAGGAGGCAGCGTATACCTATCATAGGTATACGCTGCTATAGGCCTTCTCTGCATAGATAAGACACCTTCTCTGTACTAAACTCTGGCAGAAGTAGGTTTTTCTGTGACTAAACTTCTAAACTACTAGAAAAAACTATAGTCAAATTGAGGGATGCGTCGCCGATGCGCGTGGGCATGAAAGTGGTGGGAGATAACCTGTTGGTTTGTGTTTATGCTATAATTGCCATAGATTACATAGGTTCATGCTGTGACACATAGAAAAAGGGTATCCTTTCTCTATGCTGTGACATAAGGTCCGGTTGTGTGTCGTGCGTTGCGTTGTGATAATTAAATGTTATCATCATATGTCTGTCTACTGTATATAAAAATATTTTATATGTGAAATTGTGAAATTTAATTTATACAAATGAGAAATGAGTGTCTTGTCTTGTGTTTACACATGAGTACAGTTACTACAGTTATATAAAACAGGAAACCAATAATCACGTTATATCTACCATTATGTGCTTGATTAGCCATATTTTTTAATAATTGCCAGAAACCAATATCTGATACTTATATACTTACTTATAGTATATATATACCTACCTCAGACCTACCTGGATTTTGTTGGTTCCATGCAAGGGATTATTAGATGATACATTATTTAAGTGCAATGTCTACCGACTCATCTCATAAACTTCTTTTACATATAACTAATTAGGTTTGATGTAAAAAGATTCGTTATACTCTTGCATTATAAACTCGTTCCGATCTCATCCTTGTTGGATTAGTATCAATCAGAAAGCATTCAACATTTATTGATACTATTTACGTAGATGAAACTTCATACTGCATTGTATCATAACGCTGCTAGTATAATATAAAAGAAAAAAATAATTTAAATATATAGGAACATGTATACTTGATCTGCCAGTAAGGTGACTAACCCAAGGGGTTTAACCGCCGTAGACTCTAGATCCAATCTGGGTCTGGTCTTTCAGTTTCATGATTCTAATTTAAAATTATGGCAAGTATAAATTATATCCGAAATGTTCCCCCTTTCTCCTAAATAATTCTCGCCTTTGAGGTCTGCTTATCATTACAATAATAATTATTGCAGGTACCCACTTGAGGCTTTTGGGTGTTGAAGAGGATACTTTTTGAAGGATCTGTTACAAATATATATATATATATATATATATATATATATATATATATATATATATATATATATATATATATATATATATATATATATATATATATATATATATATATCCCTATATGCCTGGAATAATGCAAAGGTTCTGATTAGTCTAATCCCAATATTGCATGGAAGAATATTTCAAAATTATATAATTAATTAATGAGAAATATGAAGGATGAACATATTCCAACACGAGATGCAATATGGACAAATAATGTAGAATTACTTACGCATGACGTATGTATTTTAAGTGATAAGTTTTGTTAACATTTATGTCGGTGTTAAAAATATTATTGCTTAAGGTGGCACCAAATTCTGACCACTTATAGGCACGCCAATTAATAGAAGTCTGAAAAATCAATTGAAAGTTATTGAAGGTGTAATTTAAACATTTTACCACTAAACCCCAATTAATTAGTCTAAATTAATATAAAATTTTAAATATTGATAATATATTTAACACCAACATTTAACACTAAATTTTCCAATGTAACATATTTGCATCTATGGACGTTTAGGCCACTCTGCGTGCTTCGCACTTTAATTTTACGACATCTATAGCTGCCCTAACAAATACTCGCATTTTGTAGTCATAATGTATAAAATTGTATAAAAAATAATGTAACCTGACGTCTATAACTGTTTTGTATTTTGGTCAATAATCAGCTTATTTATAATAATAATAATAATTATCTTTAAATTTATTATGAGCGAGAAAATTAAACATTAAAAAAATCACTGTCCTAATTAACAGATTGCAATTTTTCAAAACCATTTGAAAGTTTGAGTGCCCGATTATATATGAAAAAATTTTGAAGTAACTAGGGCTCTAGTTTTTACCCTGTTAAATTTGCAAAAATTATTTTTTTTTTAAAAATCTGAATTGTAACAATATTGTGCCAAAAATATATTGACGATTTTGAATTTGGTATGATACCTACATATAAAATATAAAATAAGTACAGTATACCCCCGATTATCCGAAACGGTCGGGACCAGACCTGTTTCGGAGAATTTGGGCTAAACGAAATATCGGTTAACCCGGAAGTAGAAATAAAAATAGTAATGCAAAAATGGTTTTCAATATACAGGGTGGGGCAATAGTGCGTTGGACTTCGATATCTCAAGTTCCATGATAGCTAGAAATTTAAAAAAAAATGCACGTAAACTAGGTAAATAAAAGAGTCTATAACTGGAAATTATTTTCGAACATACAGGGCGAGCCAAGAAAAAAATACATGACCAAGTGCCTTTTTTTTAAATGGAATGCTATGTATATCGGTACATTTTTTGTGGCACCTGTCTAGTCTAGTCTTATTATAATTATTATAACAAATCTCAATCAACAACAGTGGCAAAAAATTATTTTTCAATTAAGAACTTTTTAAATTGAATTTTCTCGATTTTTTCAAATGGAGCACACTATCAAACTATCTGCCACAATTATTGATAAATCTCCCTGAAGTAAATCCAAATAGGATGTGGTTTCAGCAAGATGGTGCTCCACCACATTATTTACATGCAATTAGAGACCACTTCAATAATACCTACCCTGATCAATGGGTCCATTCCACCCATTAAATGGCCTGCTAGATTACCAGATCTTAGATTTCTTTTTATGGGGATACGCGAAGGAAATTATTTATAAAGACACACCAACAACAGTACAAAATATGAAGGAAAAAATAATAACTGCCTTTAGATCTATCACACCGGCAATTTTAAGAACAGTCAGGAACTATTAGAACCTCATGAAAATGCGCAACATGTGGAACATTTATTATAATTTTTTTCTAACGAGTTATTTGAAGAATAACCCTCTTTTTTCAAGTTTATTTTTGAATTTTGTAATTATTGCTCAATAAAACAATTAGCCATAGGGAAGCACAAAAAATGTTCGTTTTTCATTTCTACATTCTACCATTTAAAAAAATTGAGATAATTCTATTTAAAAAGTTCTTGATTGAAAAATAAACACTTATTTATTTAAAAAACGAAAATGATTGTAATTAGCCATAGGAAAGTACTTACCAAAAATATTCGTTTTTCATTTCTACATCACATCGTTGAAAAATATACGGAGTGCTCCATTTGAGAAAATTCAATTTAAAAACTTATTAATTGAAAAATAATGTTTGGTCACTGTACATTTTTAGGAAACAAAATGATTCAAAAACATTAATTAGATGTCTCGTAACTGGTATTCACATATGTTTTTCTTAAAACCTATAGTTGTGACTAGTGATTTTTTTAATATCCATCTGCACATTGCTTTATTTCATCAAAAAAATTTAATATATCCAAGTGATTGGGAAATAGTCAATAATAATATGGGAGTGAAAGGAGACTACAAAGTGGCTCCAAAAAATGTACTGATATACATAGCATTCCATTTAAAAAAAGGCCCTTGGTCCTGTAATTTTGTCTTGGCTCGCCCTGTATGTTCGAAAATAATTTCCAATTATAGCCTTTTTTATTTAGTTTACTTGCATTTTTTATAAAAAATCTAGCTATCATAGAACTCGAGATATCGAAGTCTATTGCCCCACCCTGTCTATAAACTTATAGGTAAATTTTCGGATAAAGCGGAGATTTAAATTTCACAATTTGCTTCGGATAAAGCGATTACATATAATCGGGAGTCTACTGCATTTAAAAAAAACCGCTAAAAAACTCGTTTTCCCCCTTTTTTAGTTGTTTGTTATATTTGCAATAATATTTTTTTTTATTCACAACCATTTTATTAATTCTAGTGAAATTATCATTTCTAATAATATTTCTAAACCATTAAAGCAAAAATTCGGGATCATATGTGATTTACCCAAATATAGGTCTGGTCTTCTATAGAAATGACTAAAATGATAAAAAATATAATTTTTAGGAATGCTTCCCAATTATTGGTAGTTGTCAGGTATCTTCCATATTACAAAACTTGGATACAAATGAACAAGAAACCAACCCTCAACAGAATATGGATTTAATCATTCTTCCCAGTGATATTAAGTTACCAACTGTTGAAAATGTATATAATTGTCAAAAGAATTATATTATATTAAAGGATAATGGCTCAAAAAATGACACAATGCAAGAAAACAAGACTGAGAATAGCAAACAGAAAACAGAAAACTTAAAGGATATGCTTTATTTTGTATGTAATTTGTGTCCATTTTTATGTACAAATGATAGTAAAATAACGGAACACTTGGAAAATGCACATAAAAATAAAACTATGATTAAGTTACCAGAATTAAAGTGTCCCGCCTGTGCAAATGTGTTTTATCATAGAATGTCTCTACGGTCACACCTAATTCATGATCATGGAGTTGGAAATTCAGATCTAAATCAAATCATTCAAGCAGTAATTTATTACTCAACCAAAAACAAAGCCAAGGAGAAAAAAGAAAATAAATGGAAGATCAAAGAAGACCCTGATTTAAAATCTGTCAACGAGGTATTAGAGTCAGAAAAATCTGAACAGCACTGTGATTACATTTCACAGGTAGATAGTTTTGATAACCTAGCTGTAGAAAATAGTAACGATACTGTACACGAGGAGGAACAAGACAGTAAAATAGTAATTCTTCCGCAAGTAGATTTAATACAAGATAATCCAGAAAAGATATTTAAGTCGCTTATGAAGCAACCAGAATCAGTGACAAAGTATCTAGAAACGAAAAAATTAAGCAAATGTGCAATTCCGACTTGTAAAATTCAACTGCAGGATAACAATAAATTGAACTATCATATCGATTGCCATACGGAAGATGGTTTTAAATGTAACGAGTGCGACGTAAAATTTTTGTTTTGGAAACCGTTAACCTCCCATTTATGGCGTATACATAAAATTGATATGGATCTATATTCTTGTGATAAATGCGAGTACAAGACTTTTAGTCTTGCTAAATTAAATAATATTCATAAGCTTATTCATAGCGAAGTAAGAGGATTTTCATGTGACCTATGCAACAAAGCTTTTAAAAATAGTAAACAACTGCGAAATCACAAAATTACACATAAGGATAAAACGGGGAAGTTAACACAACATGTTTGTGAAGAATGTTCAAAGAATTTTACAGATAGAAGGCAACTGAAAGTACATATGGATGTAGTACATAAGAAGATTAGACCATATTTATGCAATTATTGCGCATATAAGGGGTCCTCGAGAAGTTCATTGAAGATGCACATCCGGCAGCATACGGGTAAGTTAAAGTGTTGTACTTATAAATCCTAAGATGCAGTGGCGGCTGGTAAAAAAATTAAAATTCTGCAATTTTTGCAACAAAAGCTTATGTTATATAATTTTTTATAAATTAAGTCTTGACAGACGTCACGAAATTGAGTCTTGACGTTCATTACAGACCTCAAGCATACAGTGTATAGTCTTGGCGGTATCTGTTTTTGGTTTAATGACTTCCAAATATTAGCTATGTTAGTGGTAGGGATTCGGAACTAATTCAGACATCGAATTAATGCACAGTTTGAAGTTGGGCGTTCGCGGTGCTGAGAAATGTAAGTTCGGGATTATAAATTATGTGTTCTTGGAGCATGAAGATTTTTATCTGAAGCATGCGTATTGCAATTTGCAGTATATTATTAATGTGGAACTGGGTTCTATATGTGAGCTGGGAATGTGAAGTTTTATGTTTTGTTTAGGTTTATGAAAAGCCATAATACGTTTTGTGTACATAATTCCCTTCATTTAGTTCCTTTTTCCTTTTCTATTTCACACGTTACCACGGTTGCTTTATAGGTACATGGGAAAAAAGTAGTGATAAGTAAATCGCTCAAGTTTGAAAAATGGCCGCTAGAAGGCGCAATTGTTATGGCAAATCAGAAAACGGGATGTTTCTCGAAAATATGCAAGTGAAGAGGTATTTTAAATATTGCTATTGTAATCACTGGGAAATCTGCAATTTTTTTTTGATATAGCGTATTTTGCACTATCATTAAATAAAGTGGTGGGCGAAGGTTAAACTTGCTTTTCTTGAAAATAAGGATAACTCTGGTTTGGGTTAACAGAATTAAACAAACTGCGGCTCGTTTAAAAGAGATTTTATTCCTTAGTAATATGCAATGTAAACTTTATCATAATAGATTTTGCCATGGTAGCTAGAGGGCGCTGTTTGTCATCGTAACAGTTATTCCGTATTTGCATAAAAATTTTAAATGACAAGCTATATCTCTTTTTACCAGTGGCGTGTTGTGACTTTAATGGAAGGGAAAGCAATTCTAGTTAAATTTTCCAGAAATTTTGCGTACCCCCCTGGAATATTTTTTTTTGCGGATGAACTTAGTTTTCGGGAAAAAAAAATAAAAAAATTCAAACCCTGTACATTTTCACAACAATATTCAAAATATTAAAAAATAAACTCATGCCTTACTTAAACTGAAGTGGAATTCTGCTACTTTTTTTCGCAAATTCATCGATGACATCCTCATAAAATTTATTTTCTTGGGAAAGTTCTTGCACCAACTCCTTTTCAATGGATAATACTGACAAGTTTGGAAGTCTTTCTTGACCAGTAG
>CAXKVY010011109.1:0-14602 GCA_964058915.1 Tetropium fuscum | reverse complement strand
GCATCTGAAAGCATGATCTAAAGATGATTTTACCCAAAGATGTTTTACTGAAAGTAACTGATTTTTTTATTTCAGATCTTGTACGAAATTTTTATCAGAGCCCCAATGTATTCAGAATTTCGGAAAACGCATTCAAAGAGAATATCATAACTCGTCCCTGTCTCGAGCCCTATACAGGTAAACTTTAAAACAGTTTTAATATCATCCCCTGATGGAGTGATATTATCAGATGCCTCCCACATGGACGTAGGAGATATTTTGTTCAAGCTTCTTTGAGAGCATAATGTTTAATAATTTTTGGAAGGCTTCAGTTAATGCTTTACACCCTGCAGTTCATTCCAAATTAAGCCGTTGGAAACAAAGTAAGTAACCTGCATACATCTTTAATCGAGTTGGATAGTTACCAAAACCAAATTACATCAGTACGTAGTGAAACGAATTTACTTTCAGTTGAAAATGGAAAATAGAAATACGGGCAGTGTTGCTATTTTCTGTATCTCAGGGTGATATTCAGGATAATGGCGTAATCGTATTAACTGATGCGAGATCCTTGTAGTGGCGCCTCCTATTTAGTTTCAAGCTAATTACAAGTCGTCATTCATTACCATAACTTCAGTGTCGGGTTAATTTCATTTTCGCAGTCTGTGCGGTTAGTACGTTTAGGATCTTTTGTGCTGATTAATTTTCTGTACCAGATAGGTAGGTTTGTACCATGAAATAATGAGGTTCCTGCCAAATTTGATTCAAATTTACCATGTAAACATATAAATATGAGTTAAGAGTCCAATTTTTTCAATATTATCAATACTAGCCCCAGCGCAGTGTCCAAATTGCTGACTTTTGGTATAGTGTATTCGAGGGAAATTGAATCTGGTCGGTGTTAAAGCACATGACCGTCCGCGCTTATCTTAAAATTTCGTCCTATGTATATGCAGGGGCATTGAGAATCGAAGTTGAAGACGCGCATAGGTGCATTACGGGAATTTAAAATCGGCCTGCTGAACTATTTATGGCTGCGCGCTGGTGTGAAGAGAATGAACAGCCTGGTCTGCTGCGTCGCAAATCATTTCATGCTGACCGCCGGCCTCCCTGCGTGCCCGTTGAATATTTATTAGTGCAGTGCGTAAATGCCGATTTAAAACATTTACTACTAAAAGGTAAGATATTATAATTATTTCCTAATTTTCCTAATTTAACATAGAAGATAATACTATAGCGGCCGAAAATCCCGAAATAGTTAAACGAGTTATCGTCGAAAACGTCGAAACAATCTTTGAGTGTGAAAAATCAAGATCTACATGTACGAAGTCAACGTATTATTTTAAATATACATAACTGTTCGAAAATGAAACGATAATAGGTATCCGATAAACAAAAAACTAATACATTCGAGAACGCTGATCACGAATTTTGTATATTTATACAAAAATATAATGGCAGATTCAAAATGGCTGACTTATTTGAGAAAACTTTTGTTCAGTGGAGAACCTTATATAGAGGTTTTCGATGTGGTTTGATCAAAAGACTTTTATAGAAGATTGATTATGTTTTTCAGTTTTTTATTTTTTGAAAATCAGTTTGGTGGTTTTTGTTGTCGTCGATTACGAACTTCACATACAATTATAAAACGGACATTAAATTACCCTCTATGGGGAGTATATAGGGTTTTAAGCATTCCTTGTCTGAGCTAACTGTTGAAAATTTGCTCATACCCTTTACCTAAGCCCCTTTATGTACAAATAAATATACATTGAAAAATGTATGTTACTTTGTGTCTTAATATTTGTGTGAATGTAATATATAAATAATATATCGAGTGAAAAAGGAAATTTCAATAATACCATTTTAATATTTTATAGCCCCAACATATGGAAACTTTATAATTAGATCGTCCAGTAAACGTATTACCATCGATTTTGGTCCTGTAGACTAGTCCAGAGGAGGGTTTAATCCCTCAGTGCATTCGCGAATCCCCTGTCTTTGTAAACAGCGATAACAATATTATTGGCTTAATTCATTATTTCACATCCCGAACCAGCATTGTACTAAGGTTAGAAATAACCAATTGTTGAGTAAAGAGGTTGCAGAAATGTAAGATTAAAACCATTATTCCAACTATTTATGAGTATGAATATTTCTATGAATATTTTGATAAGGTATTTATAAATAACAAGATCAAGTATTTAAAAATATTATAATGAATAACGTAATCAGTATAAAGTATCTAAATTCAATAGTAGGATTTACATGTAGGTATATTCATATATTATTAAGTATATAAATGTAATTAGAATTTAATAAAAACTTTTTTACTGAAAAAAATTGCAGCAGGCACATTTTTTAGAAATAAATCCCCTTTAAATCCTATCTAATATTATATATTATATATATTTAATAGATCAACATGTTTGTTTATCAATGTAACATGAAATCTTAAGTTTTTCGAGTAATTGAAGTGTAAATTTTACTAAAAAAATATTAATAATAAAATATCGTGGTAATAGAAAATAATAATTAAAATGTCGAAAAAAGTGAAAAAATGGGAAAGTAAGTAAAAATTAGGTATCCGCGGCTCTACTTGGCTACTAGGGCAAAAATGAACATGGTATTCGTGTCTATCTCGTCGAGCTACCACAGCTTAAGTGCAAAAGGATTTATCGTAGGTGATCTGGAAGTCTGGAAGCCGAGATACTGATGATTTTGCACGCTTCACTTTATTATTCAATTTCTAACACTAAAAATCAATGGTAATTTCAATCAATCAATCTTATCGTAATATTTTTTTATCGAAAATATTAAGATTAACGTGTGTGAAACTCAGAGCTCTACAACGTTTATTGCGCCTTCCAGATTTAAAAAAAAATATATACCTCGGCTCCTAATGGTCGTAGAAAGTTCTATTTTTTTTTAAATCGTGATAAAATACCAATAATTGATTCCCGTAGCTGCCATTTCCGCCAAATAAAAATTAAGAAAGTAATTTTAAAAAAGGTAAAAAAGGTGTAATGTTTTCAAATTAATTTATCGACCGTTGAAATAAAAAAAATGGTTTACAACTGTTCTATAGCGCAAGGATCATAGCGCAACTCTTTTTATCAAGTATGGGTATAGTTAAGTGAGACATATTCATATTTAATTTTTTTCCTATAAGCCCATATTTTTTATCCACGTAGCAATTAGGATGTCTGCTAATTTAACATTTGGCCGTGACAGAATGCTTGGACTATTATTTCAATGTGGTATTCTTACCGCTACTCAAGCATATCCTCTGCTGCTGTGGTGCGTCATGATATGCTATGTCTCCATTAGGAAGTGGCGGTTCATGATATCCAATGTCTCCATTCGGGACCATCATATTGTCGGAACAGCTATTGCAAGAAGTCGCACTACTACTGGAGGTAATTCCACCGACCCGGAGCCTGTTTCTTCCTGAGCGATCCAAAGTATTGTTGGACAACGCATTTTTGGTACTTGCGTAGATCATCTCTCCTGTAAAGAAAATAGTCTGATTACCAATTTATATAGATATCTTTTTCGTAGGATCTTTAATTAATCAGAAAATCCATTTTAATTAAGTTTTCCAGGTCTCCATCAATGCTGCACGTAATGTGCGTTAGGATTTACCAATAAAAACGTCCTTGCCATAATGCGGCCAGCAAAATCATAATGTGCGACCTTTTCTCCCGCGCACAAGTCTTTGACTTCTGCTGCAAAGACCGTTTTGAATTTACTCCATGTAAAAAACATAAAATATGATACGATAAATGATAAATTACAATAGAGTTAATACATATCCTCAGGGATGTGTATTAGGCCCGATAGTTTTCTTAATCTATGTAAATGACCTGTCAAGTATTGCCTTGAATGCAAGCTTTGTTTTATTTGCTGACGATACAACTGTAACAAAATCATTTAAATATGTCAAGGATTTAATAAGTGAAATAAATCCCATACAAAATATGGTACAAAATTTGTGTGTAGCAAATCAGTTAGCACAAAACGATTCCAAAATAGAACATGTGGTTTTTCACTAAAAAATATGGAGGACAATGATTAGTAATGTGGTAAAATTTTTGGGAATCTACCTTCACAAAAAGGTCACATGGGACACACGCAAACTATAATATTTGTAGAAAAGTTCTACAGGTTCTAAGTCTCTAAAGTATCTAAGTGTCTAAAATATAAATTTATTACGCGGTCTCTCGTGGAAAGTCTCATAAAAAATATTACTTTCCGCATACCACGGTTTAGATCATTCTATTTATTTCCCACGCTTACTGTTAATGATAGTGTTTGTAAAATTTTTTTTAGTAACCGCTTCCTTAATTTTAGGGTATTTATTGCTTTGACACTCAAGTTTTATTTATTTTATACTTAATTAATGTCATGTATTTATCTAGTCATATTTCTTCCATCGCATCGTTCAATGTTTAGTGTTATTATAACTTTCTATTTATATATGTATACTCATATTTTCTTATGAATCATTTCTGGCTTGTGTCTAGTTTGTAACATGGAAATATGAGATAAAAATCCTCATAATAATAATAATTAGTAGATATTAATAATAATAATTGGCTTAATAATATGGGTTATTTAATCGATGTTACTGCATTCACTAGGGATGCCGCGAATATCCGGATTATCCGGCCGGATCCGGATATTCTGCAGAATAGGCCGGATATCCGGTTTTACCGGGTGCTCAACTATCCGGCCAAGTATTCGGCATTTTCGCTGAGGTTATGAACAGTTTTTTTGTTATGAGTAGTTTTTAATGTTTAAATAATTTGTTTTCTTATAATATATGGGTATTTTGTTTTAAAATAAGTTCCTTATTAATAGTACACCTGTAATGTTAACTAATTAAACTTCTCCCTATTCCTCGTACTATTTTCTTATTACATGTCTCATATATTGCTTTGGAGTCACAATCTTTGTCGATTATAAAATATTCCAAGACCTTACTAGACATTTTTTCACACAAAACGCACATAACTTTCACGCTGTGATTCCCACAAACTATAACCTATAACCTTCGACAATCACAGGGCGCGATTTCGGTTCAAGGTCAATATGCCAATTCCTCAAAAAACCCTCATTATATCGATCCCTTCACACCTTGTAACAGTCATAATTTCAGCACCCTGTATGCACCCATATTTTACAGCTATTAATTTAAGGAGTGGTATTTATTCACACAGACAGACTAACACAGACTACACAAATTATAACAATAAATAAGAGAGAGGGTTGTTTGAGAATTTACTTTATTAACAACTGCTTGAAGTAAGGAATAACATTTTATATTCAAATTCAAATCTAGTAATTTATTTCAATTTGGATAAAACTGATCTGATTAATCAGTTTTATCAAGGAGACAAAAAGAAGTCCTTTTTTGTGTATAATTGGAAGCCATGACAGGATAGTGAATTTTAACAGCTATTTTCTACATTATCCTGGCTCAAAGTGTAAGGAGGCCTAATAAGAGCTAAGGTATGTAACAACTAATATCTCCTCTTTGTTTTGATATAAATTTTATATGTGAGAGACTGAAAAACCAGAGTTATAGCAACCAGAGGAGGAAATACTCGTTATTAGTTAGTTTGTTGTTCAGTTATTTTTTAAGTTTATTGTTTGTACTTGTAAGTAACAATTATTTCAGCGTCCGTAATCGAAAACGCTAAATATTTCTTAAACGATGAACTTTTTAGACATTTTCAGCTCCACGGCCTCCTCGTTGAATATCAAACTTACAAACACCGTTTCATCTAAAATGCCGCAACTTCGTTGCTGAAGGGGCTAGAGAGGTGATTCAAAAACGAGAATATTGAAAAAAGAACGGTAAACACCGTGACCAACCTAAGAATTCAATACATATATAATTTCACTCCACAGCGACATTCAAATTTCGTGTCAAAATCATAATCGGTTTTTAAAGGCTGTACATATTAAAAAATACATTTTTCATGGAAAGCCAATTACAAAATAGTCATCCGCAAGAATCGCCCTTTCAAACAAAAAAAAATTATCAAAGTCGATAGGCTGGTTTAAAAGTTATTGAACATCAAATTTGGGACAAAATCTAGGTGCGCCACTTCTTATGTCCGTCAGTGTACTTCGTGCATAACACACCAATAAATTATTAATATAATATCCAATCAAATTTAAAATACTCTGCTGAGATATAATTTTAGGCGTGTACGTTAGATATTCAGATTTCTATTTTACGTTTCAATTTCTCGGTCCACAGATCTGCGTCCAATCAGCTTTAAAAATGTATTTTCAGTGAGCGACAAGAACAATAACATACGATCCGAACTCTGTTTAGTTCTCGGATTCAGGTTACAATAATTATTATTGCTAGGCGGGTACGAGGAAATCGTACAAGTTGAACCGAGTCTGGCCTTTTCCCTGGGGCAAACAACTCAAGATTGAATATGAAAATTTAATCAAGTAATTTCATAGGGGATGATGCTTCAGTGCCCGACACTGAGAAATTGTATTTGTAGCTGCTCCTTTACTTACTCTTCTAAACCTTTGCTACACTAGCTTAGTTGGTTTTAAATGTAATTATCAACAAACTAGCTTATCGCCCAATTTATTTTCCACTCGACTCGCGAACCATTGATGAAGAATTTTCAATTAACAGTTTCATAAAAGGAGAAGCCAAATTAGCTCAAGTTTTTACGAGATTATATTTACCAAGTTGTAAATTCCTTAAGACAAAGAGTCTTTAATGACAGTAGTGATAATAAAAAGCTGTTCATTTAACCAAATAATATCTAAATACACAAAGAAATATGGTGCAGTTGAAGAACAAAATTAACTAATGAAGCTATAATATAACAAGATATAGAATGTTTTAATATTAAAGCATCCGAGCCCTTTTTAAACATTTTAATATGTTTTTAAGTATTTTTATGGCATAATCCTTAACTTTGAGTATTATTTTACCTGTAAATGCATTAAACCGTGTGATGAACTGTCTGTGTAACTTTGTTATATTGTTTCATATTTAACCTCACCTTATTGAAGAAGAATCAAAAGTTTGAAAAGAAAAAATAGTTCACTTAATTTCTTACCCTTGTCCAATTCGTATATATAGAGAGAATTTGGGCAAGAGAATTTAGTAGGTATCAAATAAAAATCGGCGAATATTTCCATGATAATATGGTGGGTGGAACCCCATCTTGAATAAACCACATGCGCCTGATTACATCCAATGGCACGTCTTCGAGTAAACCAAGTAGATTATTTGATAAAAAAATTACCAAATTTTTTTTTACCAACAAAATTTATGTAATATAACATCCACATAAACTATGTGTATTTAGAAAGAAAATTGCGTTAGCGTCACGTGAAAATGGGACCTCAAGTGCTGTAATCTAGAGGCAGATAAAAGAAAGACTATTGTGAATATTTAAATTACATAAATGTGATTATTGTCTATAGCTTAGAAGTGAAATTTAAATTGGGTGTATGATAAATTATGGCGTTTAAAGGTAAACCTAATTAATTTATAAAAATAGCATTGATGTGATTGGCCAGAGATCTATTTATTGTGTTTCTATTTATTCTATCTATTGTCTATGTTGATAATCACACTTCCTGCTGCAATATGATTTGCAGATATAAATTTTTCTTTGCTGTGTTGTTTAGCTTAAATTAATTGTCCTCGTGACAATACAATGCTTCCATATTTAATAATAAATACTTCTCTGTGTATTCAGCTTATGTTTTATCTCTCACATATCAAATCTTCCAGTTATAAATACTACCACGTTCAAATATTTCACACTAAGATTATTATATCCATTTACCATTCCATATAATTTCAATGGTCAAGCACAATTGTCTTTAAAAATTGAGAACCTAATTGAACATTCTCTAACGGACCATAGAGAACTCATGCTCAGCAGTGAACTTACATACCTACAAGAATTAAATGTTCATAGAACTGGCGTCCAGGGAAAAGTGGCACTAGGGTAGAGACAGTGTAAGTATATTGCAAACTTATCAGGTGTCTCTCCGTTGTGAATTCACTGCGTGTAATCAATCATTTTGTCCACAATAATAAAACAAAAATTACAAAAATGTCCACAAAAATTATTTGTGGAGCAAATAAATTCTTACATAATATCACTCATTAAAAGGATTTTCGTTTCATCAGCCCTATCTGAAAAATACTCCTAGGCATTAAGTGATGTAATATTTTAAACTATAGATAGAATGTCTCCAATCATAACAGAAAAGTCGCCGTATATTTTTATTTATATGGCTGAATATTTGAATAATAAACGTATAACTGTCGTTTCACGGGATTATCATGCTCTACTTTGTTGCCGGTTCAGGTCCCATTTCTAAAGTTTGGATATAAAGTACACACATAGAATATTTTATAAAACACAAACGTATAATATTTGTGGCTGTTAGATGCTTAAACGCTCCACATGTTTAGAACGTTCGTGTGATATCACCATGAATTATCCGTTATCTGATACATAAATATAACTGGAAGGAAACAGTAATTGGTTCTCTAACGCTTTTAAGTAAGCCAGAAGGGAATATGCGGGTTCGTGAACTTTATTTCGTGTCTAATATAAGTCGATATCAGTCTGATTTAAGTGAACTACGTTAAAAGTGCATTTGGATTCATCTAGCAGCGCACTAATTCTAATACGCTCCTAGATTAATACTCGACAGACTTTTAAATCTATCCTATCCTATCCAACTTCCAGAATGCTCATCAACCAACTTTTTATCTAATTTTAGTAAATATATTTAGTTTAAGTTACACTAATAAGTTACAGAATTTATTATCTTAATTAATTTATTAGACACACAAATTTCCAACGTGTCTACTACCTCAATTTAATCGAATTAGTTTAATTATCCTTTTTTGTAACATTTACATTAACATTTCGTCCTACTCCTCCATATATAAAGTTTGGTAAACGTACATTTTCTTGCTAATATCGTATTAGCGGTATCCTTAAAATATCTGTACAAGCAATTAATATACCTTCAGATCGAGATCGGCCTATTTCACCTCAAAGTAATTTTGGTTCACTCATGCCCATAAATGCTTTGTAATAGGTATCAGACGTAGTAACAATGCCATTCACACTGTTTGCCCGCTTCTACGGGCATGCTGGGGACGCAAAGATAACTACTCTGAGATGGGCAACTACCTAATAAAGCACACTTACTAGGTGAAAATGCTATTTTCATGCGTTTTAGAGGCATGCCTGGTTTGAGAGTCTCGATTGAAATAATTTTTCTTTAATTTTTTTAGATTCTGTCTTATGTGTAGTAAAATCACACACACACACATATATATATATATATATATATATATATATATATATATATATATATATATATATATATATAACCATAGAAATAACCAAATAGACGAATAAGAAGGAAAACACACTTACCAGTGCTATATCTGGACATACATACGGAAACGAACCACTATACACACGAAAACGAACCACTTAGAAGTTGTACAAGTTCTTTCACCTTTCTTGAGGATCTTCAGAGCAGTATACGATTTATTTCATTGATCATTTATACTTGAATATCATTTATTTCTATATATATATATATATATATATATATATATATATATATATATATATATATATATATATATATATATATATATATATATATATATATATATATATATATATATATATATATATATATATATATATATATATATATATATATATATATGTATATATATATATATATATATATATATATATATATATATATATATATATATATATATGTATATATGTATATATATATATATATATATATATATATATATATATATATATATATATATATATATATATATATATATATATATATATATATATATATAATATGTATATATATATATATATATAATATATATATATATATATATATATATGTATATATATATATATATATATATATATATATATATATATATATATATATATATATATATATATATATATATATATATATATATATATATATATATATATATATATATATATATATATATATATATATATATATATATATATATATATATATATATATATATATATATATATAAATACAAGAAAGGGTAAGCCGTTTGTGTCTCACAAAAAGGGCCCTGCAAGACTCTCTCTGGGTTCAATTCTCAATTCTCATGGTTCAGAGAGATTTCATCAGGCACATTTTTTTCTACCAATTTCCCTATAAACCAGATTCCAAACTGTTTTAAGCTAATTACAACACTAGACTAGTTGCAAACTGACCGCTAGAGGGGCCTGGTTATCCCTCGCGACTAGTTGTTACCTGTAAATCCATTCAGTATAATTAGGCTAAGCTAAATCTCGCACCAGGCCGTCTCAATAGCGCACGCGCGAATTTGCCGGGCACCTTTCAGGAATTTAAATTAAATGAATTTGAAAGATGCCTACTATAGATCGCAAATAGTTCGATAATAATATGTTCTATCACAAATTTTGTTTATTTGGAACGCGAAAAGAAGTCGTGAAATATTATAGATATGTAACATAGCTGTTAATATATTTCAGTGTGTTATGGGATGATTTATTATTTATA
The DNA here is from genome assembly GCA_964058915.1 of Tetropium fuscum. Lineage (NCBI taxonomy): Eukaryota > Metazoa > Arthropoda > Insecta > Coleoptera > Cerambycidae > Tetropium > Tetropium fuscum. The sequence goes on along the minus strand of CAXKVY010011109.1, from coordinate 3,979 downwards.
AGTTTACTCGTACTTTATTTAAAAAAAGGAATAGTTCATTAAAGCTAAATAGTGAGGTTATGTTTAAAGTTTTATTGTGCTGGGAATGTTATTTGAATAAATCGAAAGATCTGGAATAACGGTTAAAAATAAATAATATAAGAGAAAAGTGCATTTTACGGTATTTGACCAATTTGTATTCCATTGACCATTTGTATTCCATTTGAATACCATTGACCAATTACCAATTTTAACCTTCATTTTGACCTACAAAGAAAAAAAAATCTTTGCCAAACTCTCCTTTATAATTGTCTTCTCCTTTATAAGTAACTCTCCTTTATAAGTATAATCCTTATACTTATTTGCTTTAATATTGTTTAAGCTTGCAGACTGTAATTTGGAAAACAAAAACCTTATAAAAATAAGATCAATGTAATATTAAAATCTTTATAATTTGCATTCGCTCATGCTATTGTCATGCCAGTATATATCGATAATATTATATACTAAATTAACAAATTAGTACCAAAATGGTCATAGTGATAAAAGCAAAAACAACCTTCTTTTACTCAACTGCTTTTAACGCTACCAAATAACTTTTTTAACGTGTATATAATTCTTTGTCTCTTAAACTATTTGTTCAATAAAGACATTATTATATAAAGGCATTATTATATGTATGTTATATACTTACACAAGTAGCTAAGAGTATATAGATAAAATAGTAGCGAGTATAGTTAGGCATATGTTGGAATAGATAATATAGGTATTAATGGACTTTTATAATAATATGATAAATATTTTTTTAACATATTAATAAAATTTTACAAGAGCATAGTATTAAGTATATTTTTAACAGACGCCGACAGAATGAATTACTAAATACAATGTTGTCTTCAAACACACTGATTGAAATAAATATAATTCCATACATATATATCGAGAAAGCAAAACAGAGTACAAGTTCTTCTAAAATTATTATGAAGCATCATGGTCCTTGCATAGTTCGTATCTAGATCGACAACTAGCAAAATTAGAACAAAATTGTAAAGAAAATGTAAGGGGAAAATGATCTCTTCTTGATGATCTATTTCTTGTGCTGCTGTCAAAGAATACTTTGTTACAATACTGACATTTATTCGTCATATCCATGATGAATGCTGTCATAAGAGGACTGGTTGCGAAAGGCTGTCCGCAGGGAGGTGTTTTATCACCACTGCTATGGAATCTGGTTCTTGACAGCCTCCTAAACCACCTCAACGTGGAAGGATTCTACACAATTGCATACGCAGATGACTTAACGATACTGCTTAATGGAAAATTCGAAGGAGCTCTCTGTCAAAGAATGCAGATGGCCCTAAGAATAATCGAAAATTGGTGTGAGGAGTATGCCCTATCCGTCAACCCCAGGAAGACGGAAATGGTACTCTTTGCAAGGAAAAGAAAACTGGAGCCAATGAGAGCACCTGTTCTCCTAAACACAGCACTAAATTTTGCACCACAGGTGAAATACTTGGGGGTAACTTTCGATGCTAAATCAAACTGGAATCTTCACCTCGAAAGAAGAATAAATAAGGCCTACATATCATACGAGCAGTGTCGCAGGACAGTAGGGAAAACCTGGGGAATAAAACCCAGGGTGGTCTTGTGGATTTACACTGCTATCATAAGACCAAGGTTGGCCTATGGAGCTGTTGTCTGGTGGCCCAAGAGTCAACAAATAACAGCAAAACTCAAGCTAGGCCAGGTACAAAGAGTTGCCTGTCTGAGCATAACCGGAGCCATGCGAACAACACCAACGAGAGCAATGGAGATAATGCTGTGTCTTCCACCACTAGACCTACATCTAGAAGAAGTGGCTCTGACTACCATGACTCGCCTTAAATCTGTTGGCATACTACCAAATGCAAGCTGTGGCCAAACCAGAAGCCGCCTGTGGACTGAGGCTGTCAGAAAGATACCCCTTTTACAGGCATGTGCAGATGGTATTCCGCCTCGGCTTGTCTTTAATAAACCTTACACCATACACACTACTGGTGAAGACGAGGCCGGCGTTGAAGGTGTAAACTATGTCTTCACGGACGGATCAAAGAAAAAGGATGGAGCAGGCTGTGGTATATATTCCAGGAATCTGCGACTCCGATGCAGCTGGACTATGGATAAAAATGCCAGTGTAGTACAAACAGAACTCGCTGGTATAACCATAGCCGCACAAGAGATTGCTCGCAGAGAAATAACGGACAAGACAATAAGAATCTGCACAGATAGTAGACAATCACTACTGGCCCTGAAAAATTATAAAATAACTAAAGGATCAACATGGGAATGTCACCAAGCACTTGTGAGAGCATGTCAGATGAATAACATCTGCCTGTGCTGGGTCAAAGGACACTCACAATGCAACGGCAATATAGAAGCTGACAAACTGGCCAAGAAGGCAGCCAACCTGAGTATCCTTGGGCCTGGTCCTTCAAGTACGCTACCAGTTGCAGCGAAACTTCAATTAATAAAGGAAAACACCCACATAAAATTTAAGACGTTATGAGATGAAACAAGTAAATGTCCTGCCGTGTCATCGACCAGAGAATCCATATTGGGGGAACGTTGGCCTTCTATGGCCAATTTGAGGGAAATGCCCCTGGGCAACATCATCACCTTTTGTACATTGGGCTGGTCGATTACCTAAGGAGACATTTCCCTCACGGAGGAAGCACAAGGTGCCCAATGGGGCCTAAGTGCAGCGGATCTCGATCCGCACTCCGGACATATTCCAGATTCCAGATGATGAATGCTAAAATTTTAACACATAAAATATCTATTAGTGCTGATATATTAGAAATGTTTGATGAAATTTAAGTAGGTAACTATTTATAATAATGTGGAGTATAGGTATATATAATGTTATACATACAGTAATTTTAATGTGCTCTAATGTACTGAATGAATTTACAGGTAACAACTACCAGACCCCTCTAGCGGTCAGTTACTTAGTAACTTACTTACTTTACTTAGTAATATCTGATGAGTAGTAGCAACTGACCGCTAGAGGGGTCTGGTATCCCTCGCTTGCACACTACTGCTTGGTCTGCTTGACTGTTTTGATAGTTTTGGTCATTCATTAATTCCTCTACCTACGGTGTACTGATGAGAGCCAGCTCGAAACTAGTCTACACCTGGTAGAGGTATTGGTGAATGACCGTAGCTATCTTATCGGATTTGCAGGTGTAATTCAATACAGGTAGGAATATTAGTTCTCTGTGTAGTTGTTACCTGTAAATCCATTCAGTATGTTGTTTAGCCTATTTTTGGCTAGGGTCGCTGTTCTAGGTGCCTGCATTGCAGGACGCTGCTTGTCAAAGACAGCTTAGTAATGTCTGATGAGTAGTAGCAACTGACCGCTAGAGGGGTCTGGTATCCCTCGCTTGCACACGTGCTCTAATGTGTTTAATAAATCTCAATCGAAATTCTGAGGGCACTTTTTAATAACTCACTCGGTAATCGCTAAAATGTAACACGCAGGATAATGGCGACCATGATAGGTTATATTATGTATTCTGTATTCTTTTATTTCAAATTAATTTCGCGATCGGCGCGCAACTCGCGCATGGGCTGTTGGAACGGCCTGGTGCGGGATTTAGCTTAGCCTAGTATAATCAATTCAATCAATTCACTTTTTTCGCAGCGTTATATTAATATGCAATCGAGGAGTCAATCGAACCGTTACGCATTAGTCTAATTCGGATGAGCCGATATTCCCCCAACGCGAGTTTATTAGGAAATAAGGAGAAAGATATCCCATCTGCATTCCAGTATATTTATGTCTTTTCTTATTTTCCAATTTCCTGGTAGACACCAGATTTTTTAGAACAACGTGATACACACCCAGTCCCCATTTCCCCGGTTTCCTCAACGTTTGCGCTGAGTGGCATTGTGATGGATGGAACTTCGGAGTCGACACCGGGCTGCGGTATAGAGTCCACGTGCCTAACGTGTCACGTTC
>CAXKVY010011108.1:0-16913 GCA_964058915.1 Tetropium fuscum | reverse complement strand
AAACGTAAGTATAAGTGGAATTCACTTCGGTCCAGTTCCCGAATACCAAATTCTTTGCGATTAAGTTCATTATTATAATTATAAATCTAAATTATGTATTTAATATTTATGCGAATAAATAGGTACATTTGATAAACTTATTTAGTTGCTTTATGTTACAATTAATCAGTAAATTAATTAGGTAGCAAATTTCTAATCTTGAGCAGTATACCTAATGTAATGGGTCATAATGACAGTTGTAATGAGCACATTTTTGGCAAATCGCTTTAGAATTTAAAGTCTACAAGGTTCTAAGGTTTTTGTTTTTGAAAAATGTTTTTTTGGCAGATGAAAATGGCCGACGTTGCACTCTGTCTGATTCAAAAATAAACAATTCTTTCCTATATAATTTTTCAAAATTATTTGCAATTTTTTTGTGAAGTCCAAATTCTCTGATATTTTATTCACCACGCCAAGATATATTGCCGCCATATACTTCCGGTAAGCTTTGGATACATAAATTTAAAATATACCCAACAAATAATTCAATTCAACATAATATGTCTTTAACCGTTTTTCCAATCATGTGCATTATTACTCACGTTGTGATCGAGATTTGATTGCTGGTATAGATCATCCTTAATAATTAAAAAAAATCTCAAAAAACCATTGATCCCGAAAAAGCTTAGAAAAGCTTAAAATAAATATTAGGATACTTTTATGTATTTGGAATTTTATATATACTTACAAATAGCTATTATGAAGTAAGTAGCTATTTTTACAGAAATAATCAATATTATAATAAAAAAAAATAGATTTATATCCGAAGTTCATAAGTTGTTATAGAAGTTACGTAAATCTTTCAATGCGGCCCTGATAGTTGTGCAACTATCATTTGCTCCACGGTAGAAATATTAAACTAGAGCTAAACTGTCGATAACCACGTACCGTTAATGAAAAACCTAACAAACTCACCAACCATGAATGGATTTATCTCTAATGACTGCTTTTAATAATATGAAATACATGGAGGTATCTTGTCTTAAAAATCTTTGGATGGTTATTTACTAATGTGTTAAAAATAAGTTATAATTTTATTTTTATATATATATATATATATATATATATATATATATATATATATATATATATATATATATATATATATATATATATATATATATATATATATATATATATATATATAAAGTAATAATTGTATTTTTATATTTTAATTTAATTTAATAATGAATTGCCCCTACGATGGTGTGACAATTGATATATAAATGATAGTGTTTTTATAATAATTTAATAATATTGATATTAATATTGCCTTACGTTCGTTTGACTTTTTGGGAAAGATGTATATTTATATATGATTTTAACAATTTGATATTATTATAGATATTTCATGGGTCGATATCTGCTTACTATGTTTAGAGATAGCTGCAGACCTTGTAATATATGTTCGCCAGTTCATAATGTTAGTGAACACTTTTTGAATTTAAGATTATTTAATTATCATTAGTTTTGCATATTTGAGCATGGAATCCCTTGGTCTCTAGGGAGAGTTCAAAATAAACTGGTATCCTGCTTGTATGCTTGTATGTTACTTTAAAATATAAAATTTATTTATATTGCAGAAATTATCTTAAATATTGTTGACTTTGAAACTTGTTTTAAAATTAAATTATGGAATAAGAAGATGGTTCGCAATTAATAAGCACATATGTTTATTTATTGAAGAAGATAAAACTTTTAAATGATGGAAGATATTTAAAATTAAAAGAAAATATGTTATGAGGTGTCGTTAACCTCTCTAAATATCTTAAATTACCACCATTTTACAGAGGATATTTAAAATCCTTAACCAAGATATAAAATAAATGTGTTTATAATTACACAAAGAAGCAATTTATAAAGTTCTACAATGATTGAAATTAATTAATATTTGTTTGTTGCCTTTGAAATTATTTGTTAATCCTTTGTAAACAAACCTCGAAACAAAACACAAACGCACTACACTGCACAGTTGATACACTACTGCGATGCTGCTCCCCTATTGGTGAAATTCTGCACCTGTAGATTTGCAATGGCGTCGTATATCTACTTCATCTGCTTGTGTTTGTAATCCTTTTAACTTGTTTATATTGTAGACAATTTAATTTATCCTTACTTAGATATCACCAAAAATACCTTGGAGCCTATCTAAGACACCCTAGATATCTTCTGATGACTAAAATCGCACTAGTATTATTAATATCCTTGGTATTTTACAATCCAACGTCTCTATTAACTTATTATTTTGTCATACAACTTTTACCGTTTTACGGTAAATTAATTATTAATTATTTCACTTTGAAATTGCTTTGAATTTTATTCTAACAAAGCTTAACACGCAGCTACCTCGTTGGATGCTATTTACGTTCTCTCTAGTTTGTTATACCTCCCTACGGAAGTACATTGACAACACAAAAACAAACCTCCGTCCTCAACAACCATTAAAAGCCAATCATTACGATTTATAATTTGATCTATTACATAATACATCTTAGTTTAAAACACTTTTCTATATTTCTTACTTAATCTTTGCACTATTTATTTAACTTTACATTAGCTTGCATGGATACTTCTATTTTGTATGCCTTCAACCAGCCTTGCATTTGTATTCTTCTACGAGGCTTTTCATCTGGAATCCTACTTTGATGTAAGCATTTCACTTTTATTTTACATATTTTTATTAATAATTATAGTTTATGTAACCTCTATATTTGATAAATAGTACTATAATTTGTCTAAACTGTTTTTGTTGTCACCATATTTTGCTGGCGTTAATTTATTAAGTTATTATGCTTAACATGATTAACCAATCAGAGCGTAGTCGTTGCTAACGGGTGGTGTACACTGTACAGCAAGCAGTATTTATCTAATGCATCACGATATTTTGTTTCCGTAGGTTCTTTTTCTGTTACATATTATATGCGGTGTGCAATTTGTATATGCGGTATTATATGCGGTGTGCAATTTGCATGAGAATACATACCTCTCATGCATTTTATTGAATAAAAACTACTTAGTATATGGTAACATTTAATATTAAATTTGCATAATTTAATTTTGAAATTATTATTATTATATTAACGAGAAGAAAATATAGGTTGATATTAAAAAATTAATTGGGTGAAAGATAGTGAACAATTTTAAATTTACTATTTATCAATATTTATCTGTCTATTTTATAACCATATTTAGAAAATGAAAAATGAAAAATTTTATAGTCTTCTTAATTTAGTTTTACTTAGAGCATGAAAACATTTAACTTCAAGTTGAGTTCAAAATAGACTTGAGAAATGGTTCTGTATGCTTTTTGAGTTATGAATTTTACTTTATGCTCAAGAAAATTAAATTTATTTTTGGAGCTATTTCTTTTCAGATTGTTGACAATGTAATTGCTTTATTGCTTTATATTTATTTTGGAAGAAAAGATAGATTGGTTTGCAATTCAACTAATACATATATTTATTTTCAAATGTTTATACTTTGCAGATGATTCAATATTACTAAATAAAAATAGAAGCTGAAACTAACCTGAGACCTATCAGGCCTATTATACCTTATATTACTAAAAATATACGGGGTATTAAAATCTTTATCAAACAATACGCGACATATAAGTACTAAGAAATAAGAAATACTGTTATATATTGTAACAATGATTATAAAAGGAAGTTGAGGGTTTATTTGTTACCTAGTCTCAAAGTTAATCCTTTGTAAACAAAACAGAAACATAATCATATGCGCACTACGTGAACACTGTTGCGCTGACTTCTATTGGTGATATTCTGTAATTGCAAATGGCTGATTCGTTTGGAAATCTGCAACGGCGTCTTCACTATTTGAACTGCCACGGGACCAAATAAATCATTAAAACTAGAAACACTGTTCGCGGAAATGGTGCGATGGTTTCTTGTAAACACACTGACCTATTTATAATCTATACAGCTTGATAATACTTGAAAATACTGGATACAACTGGATATGATTAAACTACTAAAGAACTATCTAGGACACCCTAGATATCTAATTACTACCAGGATATTACTATTATCACTCGAAATTCATTAATTAACAAGATATAATACGTTGAAATACGTGTTGCTACAATAGTGTCCAAAGTTTAACAATTAACATGGATTTTACAATTTAAATACTTAATTTTCTTTGAGAGAAATTTTATCGCAGCTACCGGTTTTAGTGCCTAATATGAACTCTTATGCATTATTATCTTTGGCTACGGAAGTCTCCCCACAGAAACAAAACACACTTCTTTAATTACTCGTATATTTATTAACATTGTAGCTAACTGCCAACCAATCACGCATTGTCATAATTTCTGCTTTCTAAGATTACATTTTAGAATCTCTCTTTAACTATCTAATTTAGAATCTATCTAATTTCGAACCTCAACTATAGAATCTATCTAATCTTTGAAACACTAAACATCTTTACGTAGCAATGTTTGAAAAGTTATTTTCACTTCATTTCTATTATGCAGGTGTATTACCATTTTGCTTTTGGTTAGTCAATGTTACACTCTTACCTTGGTGCGAGGCTAAATAATCTCGAATCCTACTTTTGAAGATACTCTATTACATATATAATTATAAATAGACATAGTTTGATAAATGTTTATATTTGATAATTCGTAAAATGAGTTGTCAAAACGTTTGTTATTGTCTTTTTAAATTTCTGGCTATTTTTAGTTTAGTTATTAATATAATTCAGATTGACCAATCATCGTATAGCCTTTGAAACTATGTGGTATAATGCTCTTCTGTCTTTATTTTACTATGGGCACGTTATTTTGTTCCGGTAGCGTCTTTGTCTGTTGCATACGGCCTGGCCTATATATTAAAACTAAATTAAGAAGGCTATAAAAGTTTTCATATTCTATACCTATATGATTATAAAATAGACAGATAAATATTGATAAATAGTAAATTTAAAATTGTGCACAATATTTCACCCAATTAATTTTTTAATATCAACTTATTTCTTCTCTCTCGTTAATATAATAATAATAATTTCAAAATTAAATTATATAAATTTAATATTAAATGTTACCATATACTAAGTAGTTTTTAATCAATAAAATGCATGAGAAGAATGCATACCTACAAATTACACACCGCATACTAGTATGTAACAGACAAAGAACCTACCGAAATAACATATCGTGATGCATTAGATAAAGACTGCTAGCTGTACACCACCCGTTAGCAACGACTACGCTCTGATTGGTTAATCATCATAACTTAACATAATAAATAACATAAATAATAAATTAAGCATAATAACATAATAAATTAACGCCAGAAAAATAAGGTGACAACAATAACAGTTTAGACAAATTATTGTACTATTTATCAAATATAGAAGTTACATAAACTATAATTATTAATAAAAATATATAAAATAAAAGTGAAATGCTTACATCAAAGTAGGATTCCAGATTAAAAGTCTCGAAGAAGAATACAAATTAAAGGCTGGTTGAAGGCATACAAAATAGAAGTATCCATGCAAGCTAGTGTAAAATTAAATAAATAATGGAAAGATTAAGGAAGAAATATAGAAAAGTATTTTAAATGAAGATGTATTGTGTAATAGATAAAATTATAAATCTTAATGATTGGTAATTGGTCAGAAAACAGTTGTTGAGGACGGAAGTTTGTTTTGTTTTGGGAGGTAGAACAAACTAGAGAGAACGTAAATGGCATCCAACGAGGTAGCTGCGTGTTATGCTTTGTTAGAATAAACTTTACGCAATTTCATAGTAAACTAATTTAAATGGTAAAAGTTGTATACCAAAATAATAATAATAAGTTAATAGAGGCGATGGATTGTAAAATTTCAAGAATATTAATAATAGTAGGTATTCTGAAGGAAAAATGTTTCAGAATTCTATATAAAATACAAAACAATGCATAAAAACCACAGGACAAAAAAATTTACGTTATAATTTCAACTGTGTTGAATGTGCGATATAACTTTGTACTGAAATAATGCACATGTATGATTTCCTATAATTCAATTTCTGTAGAGGCATATAGCCATAGAACTACCTAGTTGTTTGGTAGTATGTATGATTTATTTTTAATGTCAATTCGAAAAAGTTAAAATAATTAATAATTATATTATATTATATATTAGCTAGATAATTCCTACAACATTGTAACAACTGTTTACAACTATCACGTAGAAAAAAGGATTTCCTATCATCTATCATATTATCAGTAGTAATAGTATGAGTACTTCAAAATAATCAGTTATACATCAATAACTTGATGCACAATTATTATAAAGTGTGTCGGTTTGATAGTTTAAATATTGCGACCGCGAAGCGGGTGGATTGTTTTGTCAAACCGACATGGTTTGTAATAATTGTGCAGGAAGTTTGAGATGTATAACCTCTATTATTTTGAAGTACGAATTGTGTGTTAAAATTATTTTTTGTTTCAAAATTGTAACAGAAGAAACAATTTATTAATTTAAATACATATTTGTACTACAAAAAAAATTACAGTTATTATATATTATTTTTTTTATTTGGGCTGAAAAGTAAAAATTTATAATTGCTTTATGTATAAACGTGTGTTATCGAAATTGCATAAATGAACTCAACCAACTTGTATGTTTTGATTGGTAAAGATTCTACGAAAAAAATTATCACGTAAAATTAACCGATATCTCTCTTTGTCCAATGTAGATTTGCAACACGATATGAATCTACCAGGTAGCTATGGTGTTTCTAAGCGCTTTGTTTAGAAATATGGCAGCCAACACCTTGCTACAATAAACGCCTAGCTATAAATCCCCTGACAAGGTACTTAATGCCTAAGTTTCCTATCTGCAGTAGGTAATAAACATTTTCTCGATTTCTGATGAGAAACTGACAATAAAAGTGGCACATGGTTGACATACCTACACTGTTCCGAGCAATTAGAACAAATATCGAAAAGTATATACTATAGGCACATACCTATAAAATACTGCTTCCTAAATTTTAAACATTTATTTGGGAACAAAATGTCTGTACTTCACTGCGCCCATTTCAGGTAATTATATAGGTACGAGATGGTTTGCAATTACCATTCATTTATTTTATAATTACACTTTTAAACATTAATTTGAGAAAAAATGTATGTACAGGGTAAGTCTCTTAAAGGATAAAAGGATAAGTGAGATAAGGGGGTATCAATCACCCCCTTATCTCACATATCCTTTGCCGATTTAACTTATTCAAAAAAGGAGCGGACGCGGTTTTTGATGAATTTTTATAATATGAGCACGGATATTAAAAATCTCGTAAGATATACAGGGTGATAGATATACAACAGGGTGATAGATATACAACAAATAAAAGTCAATATTAATACAGTAACACAATAGAGTAACACAATTTTATTTATTTACACGTAACGTAATTAAATATTTTCCACGTAACCACCACCATTCTGGATACACATTTGGCATCGCTTTATAAAATTGCTTCTCACCCTTTGAAATATATCACCATTTTGGTTTAATTCCTCAATTTTTAAACGTATGCATTCTTTTAACTCATTCATATTATTAAAAACCCCAATTTCGTATATATCTTGTTTTATCGTACCCCAGAGAAAAAAATCCATAGGTGTTAAGTCCGGACTTTTCTCCATCCTGCTGCCGGCTCCATCCTGCTGGCAAATAACAGATCTGTTGTCCACTAAATTAATATTATCTAAATAATTTTCAACTGGATGTTGAAGAATATCCACATAACTTTGTGCATTTAAGGGCCCATTTATAAATACAGGACCTACAATAGCATCCTTGTGGATGCCACACCACACGTTTACAGTTTGGTATCCTTGTTTTTTTATTTTTTTTACAATATGTGGATTTTTCGCTGCCCAGTAATGTGCATTTTTTCTGTTAAAAATTCCCGCAGTAGAAAAACTGCTTTCGTCAGTCCAAATGACATGACTTAGAAACTCATCATCTTCCTCTATTCTATCAAGTATGTCTCTGCAGAAGGTTAACCTGTCTTGAAGGTTGTTGTCGTCTAAATATTGAACGGGCAAAATACTATATGGTTTAAAATTATGGCGATGTAATATTTTTTTCACACTTCTTTGTGATATATCCAATTCTATTGCTGCGGCATAGGATGATTTGGATGAATTTTCAGCAAAATATAATAACGCGTTGAGTTCTGTGTCTTCTCCTGTTTTTGTTCTTCGCCTTTCCCCTTTCTTGTCTCTCAGAGATTCGGTATTCCTAAACTTTGCATAAATGTTTTTAAAACTATTTTTGGAAGGAGGTAGCCTTTCTCGAAATAACCTAACATACTCCCTCCGAGCAGGAGACTTATTCTTGTTGCACTGAATATAAATTTCAAGTAACTCTTTTCGCTCTTCCAATGAATATACTATTTTCAAAATAACTTGCTTCTTTACTAACACTACGTATTTTTTACGCTAATATCTAAGAGAGTGAACTACTATCTCACAAAAAACTGGATGACATCTGTATCATGACATCTGGATGCATTGTTTCCAGTTTCCAGAGGTATCTTGATGTTCTTATTTTATAATTGACACCCGTAATGTGATGTTTTTAGTAATATCTCACGAACTGGTGGAGTGATTATATAACTATTACACATTTTTGGATTCAGAAAATTAAGGATATTATTTTGGTACAAAAATATACGGGGTGTTCTATTTAAAAAATCATGTTTTATTTTCCACTCTGTATATTTTACGAGATTTTTAATATCTGTTCAGATTCTGCTCAGATTATAAAAATTCTACAAAAACCGTGTCTACTCCTTTTTTGAATGAGTTAAATCGGCAAAGGATAAGTGAGATGTTGGAGTGAGTCTCTTAAGATTGACACCCCCCTTGTCAATCTATAGAGACTTACCCGGTACCTCATTAATTTCAGATAATAATTGTTCGATATATAGGTACGAGGTGGTTTGCAATTAGCATTTTTAACAAATTTATTGATTTACCTGGTATGAACTATGCGGACGATATTATATGCAATGCATCTGGTTTATGCACTACTTTTTGAGTACCTGGTACAGGCCTACCGTTGACGACTTCATTTGGCTATTAGAATGTAAGTGAAGTCGGAATTACAGCATGTTTGTCACCACCTTGCTAGTATTATTAATTGTTTTAATTTTAATTAATTTTTTTAAATTCAAAAGCTTGTATTATTATCTGTACTACTCTTCAATACCAGATACCTACTCCACTATCGATCTTCAGATGAATCAGTCCTTGCGCATTTATTTATCCAACTAGGTCGCAGGCGTGCTGATTTTTCGAAAATTTTTACCGTGAATTACAGTACTTATTACACTATTTAAATAAGCTTTATTTGAAGTTTAGGCCAGGAAAATTAAGTACGAAACCTGGCAGATATAGTTTTGAGGAGCAGTATTTTATATATTTTTTTTTGGGATTGTATGTAATATATTGTGGGTTGCGTATAATAAAAATACGTATAGTCTCTAACATCGAAATATGAGAATTAAAAACCCGAGCAAAAACCCCTCATAAAATAATTGGATGGTGAATGTGATGCAGAATAAGCATGTTTCACATTCAAATATTACGGATCCATTTTACACGTTCCTCGGCCGTGTCACATCGGCATCATTGGTATTCATTCGTATGCCAGCTTTGCTAATACCATCGAACGTTTTGGGGTAAAGTGGGGTCAACAATGGTCCCTGAAGTAGAAGTAATACAGTTATTCTTAAATCTAGTGTATTATTTTAATGGGTTTTGTGTAAAAATTGATTAGTTATTAGTATTCTATCAAAATATAATAACTTGTTGAATGAAAGCGCCTTTCTAGTGACGATTTTAGCTTGTTGTAAGAAAATGTATACTGCCCCGATCTCCCATTACGGCAATTGTGGGTATCCTTTGAAAATTTTTTATGTCTCATATATCTATGTTGCAAACTATACTTACTCCGGCTCAAAAAGGTGTGCTAATTTCAAGTAAATTGGGAAGTAAAGAAATTGCCCAATAGACGTTTTTTTTTTCGGATATTTTCCTATATATGTAGCTTTAGAAATATGCAATTTAAGAAAAAACAATACTTATGAACCGTTCAACTTAAAATTATCTACAAGATATCGCATTGTTTAAAACTCACACGTTCATTGCTAGCAATAAAGCTGAAATAGCGATAAAAATCGAGATCATTTTTAAGCGCTCACCTGACAGTTCTTACCTGTCAGGTGATTGTCCAATTTAAAGTATTATAAAACGAAATCGCAGAACTCGATCAGAATCGGTCTGTTAGTTTTGGTATGAAACATTGTTAATTAATTAATTAATCAAATTTAAGTAAATTAATTTAATTGATTAATCAGTTAATTAATTTTAGCGCGAAATATAATCATTTTTTTCGTCAGTGCTGAGGTTGTTGATTTTATTTTATGCTATTTTTTCTACACATAATAATTAACGCTCCAAAAGCTGTTAAAAAAATAAATTCGATATTATAACGAATCTATATGATAGTTAACGGGTCCAAGTAGGTAGGTGAAAAAAAAATATCGCCAAATAAAATAAACAACTTTAACCTCAGCATTGACGCACTACAAAATTATATTTTGCGCTAAAATTAATTAACGAATGTCTCATGGCAAAACCAGCAGATCGATTCTGATCGGGTTTGGGATTTCGTTTTGTAATATTTTGAAGTAGTATTTAAGTCCACATTTATAGTGGATTTGATTTATTTTTTACCTGTCACCTGTTTTTTACCTTTGTACCTGTTGAGTGCTTCAAAGTTACATCTATTGTCATCACTTTTATTCGGCTTTATTGCTATATAGCTACGAAATAATGAGCGAGTTTTAAACCAATGCTATTGTAATAATAAAATATCAATAAATAAAAGACCCAACCCACTAACGTAGATGTAAGATAAATGTACCAACGTTTATTAGCCCCAGCTTTTTGTAATATTAACAAACTAACTTAGAAACTATAATAACCTGCAAATCCTGCAAAAATCCAAAGCCATAGGTCGAGGACATAAAACCATAAGAACGGTTAGTCATAGAACAAAGTAGCAGTAACAACACATCCGGCCAAAGTATTTATAACAAATAGAGGCCAAAGCAAAAAAGCAAAACACGACAGTACACCACTGAGTTCATAAAATAAGTGAGTACTGTCCAGAATCCAAATACACTTGATTAACTTCTAAACACAACAAGTCACTGTTTGCAATGATAAATTACTACTGAACACTTTTAATTACTTGTTACTAGCTCTTGTCTCTAAGAGCATTCAAAGTAAACTGATTTATGTAGGGATCGGCTGGCCCTTATATACTATTTTCTATGTTCTGGAACGTTCTAGAAGCTTCTCGATTATTCCATCCCATTCTAGATTTGTTCTCACTTGTTCCATGTCATTCTAGATTAATCTCATTGATTTCATACCATTCTAGTTCGTGTACAAGGCATCTCGATGAGTTCTACAGGGGGGTAGTCCACATGGTCACATACCGAGCCTATTCTAAATGGGGCCAGGGGTGTATCTCGGTTACTTGAAGTCCTAGATGGTTGAGACTTCGCTTGGGGGTTAGTATCTGGTACCCCAGATGCTATGTTGCCACACGGTCGGGTGCCATGTGGCCAGATTGTGCAATTTTTCCCTAAATCTAGACAATTTTCAATATATCGTGCACAATCGCCTCTGATGATTCCGTAACACTATATTGTACATAACTTTATGGCGAACAAATTCATATCTACTGTTTTTTTCCTAAATTGCTTATTTCCAAAGTAATAGGTAGAGGCAAATATTATAAAAATATGAATGAAATTGATTAGGTGTGTCATTTTTTTAATAATCAATAGGTATATGAAATGTATGAAAGTTATTAGATTTGATAATAAATCAATGGTTACGTTTCGTTTTAATGAACAATAACTAATAATTTGTTACTAAAATATTTTATTAAATCTATTAAGACAAATTATTGCAATCAATTACTACCCACACCGTACTATAAATTTTAATGTCGTTGACATATAAAATGTTCCTTTATTAGATTTTTACTGTCATGGATACTAAATTATAAACATTATGTGCAGGCTGCAGATATGTAATTAATACTGTTAGAAAAGTTTTTAATGTAAGGTGTTGTTTATGTAACATACTTTCATCGAGCGAAAAAGTAACATTACGTCTTCTGTACAGTGCATAGTTTATTGTTTTCTCGTTTTATTGCCCTAAGAATAATTATGTGCTGAGCATATACCAGTCATATTACATACATGATTCACGCATGATCTACATCAGAACTGCATGCAGACTCGAAATAAACCTTACATTATAATAGTTAAATAGGTATTATGCCGAAAAGTCTAGGGCCCTTCTAGTCCAAGTATTAGTCTAAGTCTAGTCATCGCGTTAAATTAGCATGTTAAATTAGCAGGAATTCCTACCTGTATAAAAAAAATGAGCGTATAGGAAATAAAATTTAAATATGAGTTTCTATTTCGTTCAACTCGCGCCTGAATGGCGAACTTAACCTAAAAAATTCCTAAATTAACCTAAAAAAGTTGCAAAAAACGTTTTTGGTAAATAACTAAAAAACTATAGTTCCTATGGAGAAAAGTTAAATGAGGGCGTTGTAGATATTAAAAAAATATTTTTTCAATAATAATTTTCGATATTTTTCGTACTTTTCGAATTATATCGAAAATACCGCTAATTGTCGAGTTCTCTAGAACTAGAACTTAAATATAACATTCCCATACTTGTTGCTTGGGACATGTATAGCTAGATAATAACAAGCTAAAAAAACCTTTCTTGAAAAATTTAAAAATAGTGATTATTTATTCGGATATATCGATTATTCGAGAAAAATATGCTCTCCTAAGTTCGCTATATCTTGGGTGTTATGCTTAGGCATCGAGTTCGTGAAGAGTTGCGCTATCATCCTATATAACAGTTGTATCGATTTTTTTTATTTCAAAGGTCAGAAAATGAATTTGAAAACATTGATTTTTTTGCTTTATTTTGTTAAATTAACTTTCTAAATTTTTATTTGGTGGAAAAGGTAGCTACGGAATTCAATTAGGTATTGGCACGAATTTAACAAAAAAACAACTTCATACGACCATTAGGAGTCGAGATATTTTTTTTACAAAAAAATCTGGAAGGCATAATAAACATTGTAGAAGCCTGAGTTTCACACACGTTGATGCTAAATGTCTAGTTTAGATGCTAAAGATAGGATTTGATTATTAGTATCAAAAATTGGATAATAAAGTGGAGCATGCGGAGCAGCTGGTGCGGGCAGCGGAGTGGGGGAAGTGCTGCACTCCCGTTGGAAACTGATTTCATGCATTCAAAATGACTCGCGCTTGCAAAATTTTCAGTATCTCAACTTCCAGACCACCTATCAAAGTCCCTTTGTACTTAATCTGGAGTAACTGGACGAGATTGACATTAATATCATATTTATTTGTGCCTTAGATTAACTAATATTTAATTACTTTCAAATTTTTTATTTTTTTCGACACTAATTATATTTTTCTATTCTGGCAATATTCTTCATGCGATGCTACAATTTTTTACGTAATTGATCATAGTCACGTCACATTTGCTGACGTCGGAAGAAAATTGAATAAAAACAGCATTTTATTAGGGTAAGTAAAAAGAATGTAATTTATTTAAACAATTATTTTATTATGCAAATATTAAATCATTCAATTTTCATTCTTCTTCGTCATTCTTTTGAATGTTTGTAATAGTTTCAAAGTTTTCACAATGAGTTGACTTACGATGTGTAGTTAAGTGAATGTTTTTTAGACCCACATACTTTTGTTTTGCAAGGACCTACACAGCTGCATGATATATTTTTTTAAATTTCATCAGGTATCTAAGATCCCTCAGGCTATAGTTTGCAACATCCAAATATGAGACATAAAAATCCGAGCAAAAAACCCCCATTATATCGATCCCTTCACACCTGCTACCGCATTTTTAACAGCGTTGTCAAATATAACCGATTTCCAGGACTTTAAGGAAAAACAAATGATTTTATATACATCGCCCATCATATTATGACATTATCATGTAGTATAACAAAATATTGATCACACTATTTACCTTTTGTCATATCATAAAACAATTGGATGGTGAATGTGATGCAGAATAAGAATGTTTCCCATTCAAATATTACGGATCCATTTTACACGTTCCTCGGCCGTGTCACATTGGCATCATTGGCATTCATTGGATGCCTAAATTGTCTAATATCATCGAACATTTTGTGGTCAACAATAATTCTTGAAATAGAAGTAATACAGTTATTCTTTAATTTAGTGTATTATTTTTATGGATTTTGTGTTAAAATTGATTAGTTATTAGTATTCTATCAAAACATAACAACTTGCTGAATGAAAGCGCCTTTATAGTGACGATTTTAGCTTGCTGTAAGAAAAGTTATACTTCCCCGATCTCCCATTGCGGCAATTGTGGGTATCCTTTGAAATTTGTGGGTATCCTTTCCAATTTTTTGTAAAAAAAATTTTCTCGACTCCTAATGGTCGTACGAAGTTATTTGTATTTTTTAAATTCATGAAAAAATGAAATGTTATTGATTCCCGTAACTGCCATTTCCGCCAAATAAAAATTGACAGTTATTTTTAAAAAATATTCCAAAAAAATGCAAATTAATTTTCTAACTCTAGAAATAAAAAAAATCGATATAAATGTTCAATAGAATGATGGGGCAACTCTTCATGGACAAAATTAGCGCTTACTCGATGCTCAAGCGTAAGCCCCTGAGAAGTTATATAGAGAACAGGAGAGCATCTTTTTCTCGAAAAATCGATATATCTTTATAAATAAACAATATTTTAAAATTTCTCAAAAAAGGTTTTTTTAGCTTGCTATTAGGCATACTTGTCCCAAGCAACTAGTATGGGAACGCCTATATTTTTTTAACCAGGTAGGAATTTATGTCACCATTTACTTGCCTAGAATGCTTGGACTATTCAGGCAGTCCGAGAAAAGGTGCTTTGGAACAGGCTTAGAAAGGATTGCTTGAGGATAAATGCAGATGAATAAAACAAAGGGTTACTAACATAATTAAACAAACAAAATATAAAGACATTACTTCTAGTGGCATATTTCCTAAACTTAAACTTACACGCACGCGAATGGCATTAAAATAATAATAATAATACCATAATAAAAAATGTTCACACCTTACATTCTACGCAAGTACCTTAGGTGTATTGAAAATACCAGGCACAACTTTTTGTTTACTGTAGTACACAGTTCTTATGTATCAAAAGAATATTTTTTATCGGTTTGTGGTGACGGCTGGTAGAAGTTTAGAATGATCATATGCTGAAAATGAAGCATTTATTATGCCCGATTGAAATAGTCGCTAGGAGAAAACTTCAGGCAAAACTTGCGAAACTTATTTTCAAATGGATATGTCGAGAGATTATTTTGTTAAAATAATCGATCTCTAAGAAAAGGGATTTTCACCACATGTCCTATGCTTCATCAATAGTACTAGTTGTATTAAAATGGTAAGTATGTGTAAGTGTTGGTGAAATATGATAACTCGTTTCAATAACTCGAACTCGTATTACTAAAATTTCTTGATAATTCGAACATAATAATTGACACCAACTTTGATAAGTCGAATTTAATTGTTTCAAAGCAATCATCCATCATCATGTGCCAAATATCAAAGCCGTTGTAATAATATGTTAAATATTTTTTTACTTTAATATATGCATACAAATTTAATTAATACACACATGCATATACATATGCATATTACGGGGACGGTCGTCGAGCGGTTTGGCGAGCTAGCTCTGCGGTTTGAGCACCTAACAGCAGTGATGGTTCAATTCCCCACTTACTGGTGCGAAATCAATGTGCAATAATTTGTCCCCAAGATGTAACCAATTTACCAACCTAAGTCGATCCCAGGTGTACATGCGACTCGCGAGATAGATATATTATATCTACTTTACTATATTACATACATATTACATTATATATATATATATATATATATATATATATATATATATATATATATATATATATATATATATATATATATATATATATATATATATATATATATATATATATATATATATATATATATATATATATATATATATATATATATATATATATATATATACATATATATATACATATATATATATATATATATATATATATATATATATATATATATATATATATATATATATATATATATATATATATATATATATACCGAATACATATTCGGTATATATTTAATACATATATTCCGAATTGTCCTTAATAAGTTATTCATAGCAGCAATAAAATCCGATAATCCGAAATCCATATTATCTACGTTCATGTAGGTATCATTATAGAAGCATGCTGTGGAAATACATATATATATATATATATATATATATATATATATATATATATATATATATATATATATATATATATATATATATATATATATATATATATATATATATATATATATACCGAATACATATTCGGTATATATTTAATACATATATTCCGAATTGTCCTTAATAAGTTATTCATAGCAGCAATAAAATCCGATAATCCGAAATCCATATTATCTACGTTCATGTAGGTATCATTATAGAAGCATGCTGTGGAAATACCCATATTTACACTATGCCATTTAAAAGAATTTTAGCATTAACAATAAAAGCATACCTATTATTCATACCGGTGTGGAAAATCCAGTCAACATTTGGGTAATTTGGAACATTCATATCGGCATCGGCACCTGTTAGCGTGTTGGTCAGAAGGTTTTAAACC